>OZ020255.1:16422886-16650990 GCA_963971285.1 Astropecten irregularis | reverse complement strand
CTCAACCTGGCTATCATTGTTTGTGCTAAAAAAAACATTGTGGATAGAAAAAGGCGGTATTTTAGACCCAAAATTTAGCACCCCACTTTTCGCGACGAAAAACCTTGCTTACGTCACATGCAGAATGCCACGCAGTATACTGTGGTGCGAGCCTATACTAGTTCTGTATGTGACGTCACACTCTATTGTTGTGTGGATCGGTTCCAGGAGGGCTTTTTTAGGGGGCGGGGCATACATGTACTGACTTTGTAACTTTTTAGTCAAATTAAGCACTTACATAAAAATATAAATTTATATAGTAATTAATTATGCATTAAGCAATAATTTTAAAGCTATTTTACCTCTATACTAATTTGGATTACAGTAACCTTTAAGCTAGTTATTACTTAATGAAATGAAGCGCTTGAGATACATGGCGAAGCTGGAGCCTTTCCTCAGCTTCGTCATGTGGTCTAATCCCTTCGTTTCATTTTGTGGGCTTCAAATGGCGGTAGTGAAATAAGTCCCACGCCTAGCCTCAAGATTAGTTTCGTAAAGGCCCTATGTATAGAGGAGGGGGATTTCTGTCATCTCATTCAATGACTGCGAGAAGAAATGGCGGTAAAATGTGTATAAATATGAACCAACTTTCCTCCTACTCCAAAATAAAAATTCCCTCCTCGATTACGTCATCAATTTTCATAACATTTAATACCTGCTCTCTCTGAAGATAAAAGCATCGTGTAGAATGGTAGACTTTGAAGCATCAGTCTTCAATCAACAGCGCACGCGCACGCATGCGCACAACAACGCGCGCATGCTCACAATTGCGCCCGCATGCTCAGAGATAGCAAAAAGAGACTTCAGTCGACTTCTCAAAAGTCTCCCATTGTCGTTGTTTCCAGAATACAGGTGACCGAGAGAACCACTTTAAACATGGTTTGGTGAGAAAATACCAGAGGCCTTTGATAGGGCGTCGTTGAACCTAGGTTCGGCTTGGCCCCTTTAGGGTGACCATTCATGTGAAGTATTTGCCCTCAGCCATTAGAAGCCTGCTATACCTTCAATGGTGAATTTCCAATCCGGATTTAATGTATTGTCTACCGCCTTAGGAGTACAAAGCAGAAGTCGAGTCAAAAATCAGTACCGGGCCAAAGACAGGTTTGGGTATACTCGGCAAAAACCGGCCCGAAGGCCGTCAAAAGTTTCGGACGCTTTTTAGAATAACATGAAATGAAAAATTTCAGGACTCATGTAAACCTAATACACAGTCTACCGCTGTTTATGCCTACGGATGTTTTGTGAGGGGATTCAGAACTGTGGAATTGCATTCAAATCGAAAAACATGTTGGATTAGAAATAGCATTTATGCCAGTAACGAAAAAGTGGGTTCGGTTCAAAACCAATTTTAAGCAAATGGGATCAAAATTTGAAATCATTTTCACCCAATTAGTTGGGCTCACTTTAAAATGATTCATTGTCCACCTGCAGGTATTATGGTGGCCATCTTTGTCCTCGCCCTCTGCTCTGATGGGCAGGCTCAGGGCGTCGACCGCACCCTGGAATCCGAAGCCTTCAACACCGACGTGGTGGAGGCCACCCTGGCAAAGATCAATGATCTGACTGAGAAGAGTTCCCTACTGCAGAACGACTACAGGTTCCTGCGTCGCATAGCCTGGGTGGAGACCGAGGATGGTACGGCACCGCGTACCTTCTCTGAACCCCAGTACCACGGCGGCATATGGAGGGTGGATCGCTCGGTCTTCAATGCCACCAAGATGATGTCCGATAATTTCACATATATCTCCATCTTTGATAAAATCAGGACTACCTTTTGCATCAAGTGGGACCAAGCTGAGTGGACGGACTGTCGTAAGCCGCTGTACTCAGCCCTTGCAGCCAGACTGTTTTTCCACGGCACAGATCCCGATATCCCGTTGGTAAGTTCCTATTTGGGGCCAATTTCATAGAGCTGCTTAGCGCAAAAACTTGCTTAAGCATGAAAAGTCTTCCTTGATCAAACAAGATTATCTACCAAATGTTCATGTTACTGCTTTTGACTTGTATTCGGCCACTGTTTGCTGAGTATAACATTCAGAAGGAGTTTTGGCTGGCATACTGATTATTACTGCAAGAGTGCAAGGTTTTTGGTTCTTAAGCAAGTTTTGGTGCTTAAGCAGCTCTATGAAATTGGACTCTGCTGCCACAACCACGCCTTGATATCTCATATCCAACAAATCAATCTCGTAGCATTGTTGGATTTGGGAAGTTCCCTTGTCGAAATGACCTGGGGGTTGAGGCTAACATTGAGACTGGTCAAAGATCAATGGGATATTACCAATGGTCTTAACAGTTGTAGTCTTCGTAAAATGCACAAAAATGCCAGAATAAAAAAAAAACACTAGAATGTGTATAGGCCCTTATAGTATTGTAAATTCGGGACTCAGCCATTTTAAATGACCACCTATACTTCTGTAAATGACTTTTGGTGTGAAGCAGAATGTAAACTGTGAACAATTTCGGTAGCATTTCGGTAACATGTTGCCAAGTTAGGGCAACACACCTGGGCAACACGTCGTTGGGCCCTCTGTACACTAGCAACATTTTGGCCGACATGTTACCGAGATGTTGCTGCTACATGTTACCCAACTCGTTTTGCTCTGTGTACACTGACAACATTTTCGGACCTGGGCAACATGTTACCGAGATTGTTACCGAAAATGTTGACAGTAGACACTCTGCTTAAAGCTTTCATGCTTGAATAAAAACATTAGTGACCTCTGTCTTTCCTTCGGGCAGGGACTGAACGATCAAGCCAGAGTTTGGGAAACGACCTACAACAGTGATCCGTCATATACGGAGGAGACCTTCGTCTCCAAAGTGAACAGTTTCGAATCTAGCAAAGGTAAGGCAAACATGGTCCGTACGTCAAGCTGGCTCCAGCTCTTCTACTGATCGTGATTATAGTCTTTCGTCAGGCCACTCAATGTTTTCTAAAACTCTATTTTATTTTAGAATGCAACAAGACTGGCATCGACCTGATCTTCGTCCTAGATGGATCTGGGAGTGTCGACTATGCTGGTTTCGCGACAACCAAGAATTTTGTCCTGCGTATGGTCGACTTCTTCAACATTGGCGAGAATAAGACTCGGATTGGAGTCATTCAGTACTCGAGTAGCCCAAGACAAGAGTTTCACTTGAAAACACACACGAATCAAGAGTCACTCAGAGAGGCGATCATGAACATCGCCTATTGGGACGGTGGCACACGTACGGGCTCTGCGATTACCTTCATGACAAGATCAAGCTTCCTACCTGAAAATGGTGGTCGGCCTCGGAACCAGAGGTTTCCCCGAGTAGCGGTGGTGATTACCGACGGGAAGTCTGGCGATAGAGTCCAAGAACCCACTGACGCAGCCCGAGAAATGGACATCGTACTCTTTGCTGTGGGTGTGACATCTTCCGTGAACGAAGCTGAGTTGGCCGAAATTGCAAACAATCCGAGCGATACTTACGTGTTCCATGTTAGCAATTACGATGCCATCTCAGACATCGCAGCGGCCCTGGAATACGCAACCT
This sequence comes from Astropecten irregularis, assembly GCA_963971285.1. Classification (NCBI taxonomy): domain Eukaryota; kingdom Metazoa; phylum Echinodermata; class Asteroidea; order Paxillosida; family Astropectinidae; genus Astropecten; species Astropecten irregularis. The sequence continues at coordinate 16,647,432 of OZ020255.1, read as the reverse complement.
GCGCTCGTAAGTATGGTTTTACGATTAGGTCTACTTTCCTTTAATGCAAACGTATTATCGATCACCATATCAACGTTCTCAACGGAATATTTTATAAAATAGGGTAGGTTTGCGGTGACACTATGTAATCTCTTCTGTGAAAGTGTGCGGTTCTGAGAAGAAGCAATAGTTTGATCTCTAGACGTTTCGAACAGTGGACTCTATTCGTCTTCTAGAGGGTGACTAGTGAAGACGAACAGAGCACAATGTTCGGAACGTCGAGATAATACCATTGGTTCTTCTCAGAACCACACACTCTTACAGAATACATGTTGTCACCGCAAACCTACCTTACTTTTTTACTTTCAAAGCAATTATTCCTTTTTATTGTCATCACCTTAGACCACCGTACCATCGCAATGGGCTAATTATATCACTCTTCCTATCTTTGTATTTCACAGTTTAACTAGCTCACACATTGGTAAGTTTAAGCGTACTAATACTTGCAATGCATACATCCTGGAAGTAGCTGTCAATTTAGTTCAAGTCACTGCTCCACGCACCATCTTTTCGAGTCAAACCAGTACAAGTTTTGGAAAACATCCAACTCACCAGGGCAATATCCTATCTTTTTTACCTTTTTTACAGAGGCTTCTGAAATCGACAACGGCACCTTTGTAGGCTCTATCACCAACAATGAGGTACAGAACATCGAAGTACGAATTACTGAGAACGGCGTCACAGTGAATATTAATGCAACAAGTGGTGGTGTTGTGATGTACGGATCAACAACGACGCCCAATCCTAACATCGCAAATCATGAATTCTCCTTGACGGCGAACGAGGGAGAGGAGAAACGCATTAAAATATCACCCGAACAGCTCATGGGACAAACATGCGGAGGCTCTGGACCGAACACCCGCAAGCGACGCCAGGTGAGTCTTGTCTTGTGGTCCAACCCATCCCAGGGCAGACGCCTCGCCTGAAGTTGATTTTGATGTCTTGAAGAAAAAAAAACACATTCGTAATGCATTTCAAGCGATTTCTTTATAGATGCTCATACAAATTGCAAAGGTGACCATACCACAACTGGTTCTTGTAAATTTCTATTTTACACGAACCAAAATCTGAATATACCGCATTTAAGTTGTTAGATCGTTGTACACGCTGAACCTCTGTTAATGATCTGAAATTCTCTGACAGACAACTGTAGGATAGAACAAAGAAATTGAAGTGTATCTGGAATATCAAAATATCGTTCTTCTTTGAGACAGGCAACTGGCAATTCCACAACTGGTTGTCGTTATGTTTTCCCGTTCACGAACCAAAAGCTGAAAGCCCTGCATTATTTGGCGTTCTACACGCTTAACCTAGCTCTTTTAATAATCTCACATCTGTATGATAAACGAAACAATTAATATTCTCCTTCTTTGAAACAGGCAACTTCTGATCAAGGGGACGACGCTGGTGCCCAAATCGGAACGTTGTACCTCACCATCGAGGGTCTGCAGGCTACCAACGATTTCGTACTGATGGTTGCTGAGGGCGACACGACTGAGCCAACCACAGCAAAGCCGAAGGCCACTGTGGCATCTAATACTGTGACGCCAGTACCCAGTGGCTGTGGATTTGTGGCTGCGACTGTGGCTTATGTCGTCATGGTCTCGCTGAATGCTATCTTCGCCGCTGGGCTTGCGAATGCTTACTAAATAAGACAGAAACTGACCAGGACTGTGGAAATAGATAATCCCCAAATTATTTCAAAATTGTTGGAAACAAATTGATAATAACAATAATTTTATAATATGGCGCACTTATCCGGAATCCCGATTAAGGCGCCTACAATTGGGCTACTTTAACATTCCTGAAAGCATCTCAACTCCCTGGGAAGTGCAAAATTCTGGAAGATAAATAATTATAAAGAAAAAAACAGTGTTGGGGACAGACAAAGACGTCGGAAAAGGATTCATTGACAAAAATATAAACAGTAAATTATGCATATACCAAAGTAACATAAAATATCTATCCATATCTAATTTGCATATAATACTTTTTATATGTTGTTGTTTTGTTGTTGTTTTTGTTAATGTTGTTGTTGTTCTTTTTTTTTTTCTTCTTCTTCTTGTTCTTGTTCGTGTTACTTTATTATTATACTTTATATTGCGTAATCATTTTACACAGAATTCCTTTACATTAAGATGCTTAAGATCGAGTCCAGTTATTGCTTGTAGAGTTTTTCTTGAGTTATTAATTCTAGCGGATTACAGATCCCAAACTCGTCCCAACAACGACTGGTCAATCTAGAGTAAACAAGTGGAATCAACTTCAAACCAGTAGAAACCAGTTAGAACCGGAATAAACCATTCCAAACCACACAAAACAAGTAGAAATTCTCATCGGTTGAATTTCGAGTTAAAGAGCTGCAAGGTCTGTCCAATGAGACAAAACTTAAGTAAAAAAAAAAAATCTTGCGATTTCATTTATTGAGAAGCTTGGCATTGGTTGTTTAATACATAATCTCTTTATTATATCGGTATACTACATTTCAATCTACGCAGAATAATAGTAAATCATGCTTATTAATATTTAAAGGTAGTATCATACTTTGGTTTTTATCAAAGAAATACAGATTCATGGAAACAAATATCAAGACAGATACAATAACAGTCATCTGTGAAAATTTCAGTCCCACACGGTGCCCACTTTTTGAGAAAACAGTGAAAAATTGCCACAGTATTTCTTATGTTTTTTCTCTTTTATTTTTGATCTTTTAAAAGATCAAAAAGATTTTCGGTCGTTGTTTGACTAATTTCTGGACAAATACGCTATTTCAGGCGGAACGATTTTAACGGTATGTTTCTACCACCACCATCTTCATACCCTGTAAGTTATACGTAAATATGTGAACATTTCTGTTTTGGTTTCTTACCAAAGTATGATACTACCTTTAAGTTAACTAAAACAATCGTTTGATTTCATTTATTGACACGCTTGACGTTGGTCGTTTAACACATATAATGTCTTTTTTATATCTGTATGCTAAAACTCAGTCTACTCAGAATAATAGCAAATCATGCTTATACTTTGATTTTTGTTTGAAAAAAAACTGATTCATGAGCAACAATATCAAGGAAGATACAGCAAGTCATCTTTAAAATGTTACTCCCATACGGTGCGCACTTTTTGAGGAAACAGTATTAAACGCCCACAGTATTTTTATTTAAATCTATACACCGTTATTTTTGATCTTTGAAAGATCAAACTTGTTTTTGTCATTGGTTTTACTCTTTTCTTGATAAATACAGCATTTTAGGCAGAAAAACTTTGAACGATATGCTTCTACCATCACTATCTTTATACCCTGTCAGCCATAGGTAAATCTGTGAAGATTTCTGTTTCGGTATGCTGCCAAAGTATGATAGGACTTTTAATGACACTGTTCATGGTGAATGAATGAGTTAATGTTTGGTTCTTGGTGCGGTTAAGTTCAGGAAATGTTTAGTAAGCTAGAATTTCTTTTTATTTGTTAAGCTTAAGAAATAAATTCATTGCTTAAGCCAAAGGAAAAATAAGCTCAGCAAACTAATCGTGCCTTTCTTTTCCGTCTATTTGACTTACTAGAATAGTAAAAAAGGGTTTTAGTATAAATATGTTAAAGTTACAGCTATTATTTTAATTTTTATTAGAGCATTCGGAACAAAACCTTGCTTGCTGACATCAAAATAGATATCAAAACGAAGAGTTTAAGTGAATTTGGTAACAGTGAGGTGTAATGATTCTCTTCGCTAGGGGGCGCTATTTCCATTCAATGCCCTTGGATATGTGCTACAGAATTCCAACATCAAACTGGAATCTGGAAAGGGAAGTGAAGTTAGATAGTTTTCAATCGTATTTGAGGATATTAATCCCATGATATTTCCCGTTCGTTATTAGCAACCTGGGTCATTATGAGCAATGACGAGACAAAAAGAAATTCTGAAGTGAAAATTGAGCTCGCCAATCAATAAGGTATGTACACTACCTGTCTCAAATTGATCACAAAAGCCTCGTTCACTTTGGATGCACTTTAATCACAAATGCACGAATTGTGTGAATTTTACATGCCTGAGAAATCACGACTATATTCCTGGGGAAGGAATGCTTTGAAATGCAAATGAATGCAAACAACATATTGGGAGACCTTGCTGGAACAATAAATAGCTTTGCATTGCACGTGGGCAAGTTACAGATAGCTACACACTTTCCCAACCCCAGGAAAAAAATGTTGTGTAGTTATTGAAAGTACGACGTTTAAATGTGAGGTACTTCCTCATGTTGCAATCACTTGGTTTTAGCATCTACTCAGACGAGGATCACAATTGTCTTGACTGAGGGAAGGAATTTAGGCTGTGAAACTACGAAGAGACCGTACAACGACCATGAAAGCTCTCAAAGGTAAGGGCAACCAATATTGTATGATAGCAGATAATTCAAACTCATGCAGTTCTCAACATTCAGAAATTAGACGTGTGTGTATGTAAACATACAGAAACAAGGAAAATCTATGAAGTTTCATGGTGCCAATGATGATAAAGGTTCTGAACAAAATGTTCACGTTAACAATCAACCGATTATACAAGCCAAAAACGTACGAACCTTATGAAACTTGGCTGATTACCTGTATTTAGCTAAGTATGTATTTTGGTTTTTAAATCATACGAATGTTTTTTGTATAAAATGGGCCTCTTGAAAAGTCAAAGTGCAAACACGACTCAGAAAGACAGACAAAAAGCCCGTTATCATGATCGACAAACAATTGCTCGCACTGTTGTAATTTAAAGGATATTTAAAGAACAACCGATTATAAATTGGAATCACTTTCCTTGTTTGCACCCTTGCTGCAGGCGCGGTTCTACGGGGGGGGGGGGGGGGCTAGGGGTGGCTGAAGCCCCCCCAAAAGAAATGCAAGTGAAAAAAAAATTCTTGAAAATACTGGATTATTAAGCGCCAATTACATTAAAAAAAAACGCGTTGTGTGGCCTATAATGTGCATGTTTTTCGATCCCTAATAAGACATAGCAAAGCAAGTGTTAGAAGAACCCAAAATATTGGGTCTTCTAGCCCCCCCCAAAAAAAATTAAAAATAATGGCTCTTCTAGCCCCCCAAAATTTTGGCTCTAGAACCGCGCCTGCCTTGCTGACACTTCTTGTTTTGGTCATGGCTTACAAGCAGTGTTGGAGTTGAGTTCTCAGATCCGAGTACAGAGTACTCCGAGTACTTCAAGGTCCGGATACTTAGGCGAGTCCGAGTACATTTTTGAAGAGTCCGAGTCCAGGGTATCGAGTACAAATCATTTAAGGTTCGAGTAGTACAGGGCCGAGTCCGAGTACCAAAGTCCGAGTCTACGTCCGAGTACAGTACCAACGCACAGTGCAAAAAAAATGCAGTTTGTTTCACAAAGATATTTACGGACATTGTGTCATTTTTGTTCTTCTCGGAAATTCTTGTTTTACAAACCTTGCAATTGGCACTGTGATGCTTACTCCATTTAATACTAAACTCTCGATGATCTTGTATCATTGTATTATCGGAAACCGCCTTTATAATCAACCGTGCGATTGTAACGAAAATGAAATTTGCACTAAATGGTCGAGTACTCCCAAAATTCGAGTACATGGAATCGAGTAGGGGCCAATTACATTTTATTTTCGAGTACTTTTAATCGAGTACAAGCCGAGGATTTGAATGTAGCCTACTCGAGTTGTAATCGAGTACGAGTAGGCCTACTCCAACTTTGCTTACAAGACATTACTATGAACTGAACTGATATTGAGAGACACATTTATCATTTCATGAATTTCAAGTCCTTGGGATATATAAGTGGAAAGATGAAGATTTGTGTTCATATTGGGTATCAACACCACAAAGGGATGAGCATTTGCAGAAGATCTTGCAACTCTCAGAGTAGGTATAAATAGAGAGGGCTGTGTCATCACATTCGATAGGGCGTTTACGAAACGGAGGCTTAGGCTCAGGCTCAGGCTTCAGCTCTGTCATACATTATGCTGAAAATATAGGTTGTGGTGTTTCATTGAAGCTAAAACTCTGTTTTCCTTTTCAAACTAGAGAATCTACTTCCGAAACGCAGCCAAAAGCCTCTACTTTAATACCCATTATTTCAGAATGGATTAACGAAACGGAGGCGGAGCCTGAGACGGAGCCTGAGCCTCCGTTTCGTAAACGCCCATAGCTGCAAGAAGAAATGGCGATAAAATGTGTATAAATATGAACCAACTTTCCTCCTACTCCAAAATAACAAATTCCCTCCTCCATTACATTATCAATTTTCATAGCACTTACTTCCTGTTCTCTCTCTGAAGATAAATACATTGGGTAGAATTTTCATTTTCCATTCGGACGTGATTATTGTTAGTCCATTGATTGATAGCGCGTCGTTGAACCCGGGTTCAAGCGAAGTATTGGCCCTCTGCCAAAAACCTGCTATACCTTCAATAGTGAATGTTCAGTCTGCATTTTATTGTAATGTTACCCTTCTACCGCTATAGGGGCACCTTTATAAGGTTTTATGGATATTTTTAGAACTAAATTATTTGGGGGAATTCCCGTGATTTTCTGATTTTGGGGATTAGAAATCACGTCATGATTCATAAAAGGTACACAAAAGGTGTTTTTCTGGAGTAAACTGCGTTTCATGGTTAACAACACGGCCTGTTTTTATATTAACTTCCTCGTCATATTGCAATAATGCAAACTTAAAGTACAGAGAAGTACCTTTGATCAAAGAAACAAAATTATCCCCAAATATGTTTTTTTATAACTTTGTCATCAATGCTAAAAAAAATGAACCCGATGCCTTTTTCGCATCTATTATGCCCAAACGTTTTACTTGGCGGGCAAAAAAGAATTCCTTTACCTTTAAGAAGCCGTTGACAAAATAGCAACAACTTTCATCAACGACTTCTATCTGTTGGGTATGACGGAAATTCCGTTTCATTTATTGGACGTTGTTAGACTGTCTATTACCATGGTAATGTAGATTATAAGGATTGGGTGAGAAATAGCCTTTATGCCAGGGGTCGGTTCAAAAACATTTTCACGCAGGTGGGGTGAAATTAAAATCATTTGCACGCAAGTGAGGTCAAATGTGAACTATCTTAGAGCAAGTTGGTTTAGTTTCAAACCATTTCACGTACGTTATGTGAATTTCAAATCATTTTCACTTAAAGATAGTATCATACTTTGGTAGCATACCAAAACAGAAATGTTCACAGATTTACTTTTAACTTTACAGGGTATAAAGATGGTTATGGTAGAAACTTAGAGTTAAAATATTTCTGCATGAAATGGTGTATTTAAACTATTTATCCAGAAAGGAGTAAAGCAAGTGACCAAAATCATTTTTGATATTTTAAAGATCAAAATTAAAAGAGAAAATACTTCAGAAATACTGTGGCCGTTTTTCACTGTTTTCTCAAAAAGTGGGCACCGTATGGGACTGGAATTTTCACAGATGACTGTTACTGAATCCTCCTTGGTATGTTTGCCCACGAATCTGTATTTCTTTGACAAAAATCTAAGTATGATATTACCTTTAAGTTGGGGTCACTTTAAAATGATTCATGGTCCACCTGCAGGTATTATGGTGGCCATCTTTGTCCTCGCCCTCTGCTCTGATGGGCAGGCTCAGGGCGTCGACCGCACCCTGGAAACCGGAGCCTTCAACACCGACGTGGTAGAGGCCACCCTGGCAAAGATCAATGATCTGACCGAGAAGAGTTCCCTACTGCAGAACGACTACAGGTTCCTGCGTCGCATAGCCTGGGTGGAGACCGAAGATGGTACGGCACCGCGTACCTTCTCTGATCCCCAGTACCACGGCGGCATATGGAGGGTGGATCGCTCGGTCTTCGATGCCACCAAGAACATGTACAATCAACCTGAGTATGTCGACATCTTCGATGACATCTTGAATATGTTTTGCATCTCCTGGAACCAAGCCGATTGGATGGACTGTCGTAAGCCGCTGTACTCAGCCATTGCAGCCAGACTGTTCCTCCACAGCACAGATCCCGGTATCCCGTTGGTACGTTGCTATCTGTTGCCACAACCACGCCTTGATATCTCCAATCCAATAAATCAATCTCGTAGAATTGTTGGATTTAGGAAGTTCCCTTGTCGAAATGAACTGGGGGTTGAGGCTAATATTGAGACTGGTCGAAGATCAATGGGATATTTCCAATGGTCTTTACAGTAATGTTGTCGTCTTCGTAAAATGCACAAAATTGCCAGAATAAAAAAACCTATATGTATAGGCCCTAATAGTATTGTAAATTCAGGACTCATGACTGACCACATATACCTCTGTAAATGACTTTTGGTATTAAGCAGAGTGTACACTGCCAACATTTTCGGTAACATGTTGCCCAGTTAGGGCAACCGCAACACACCTGGGCAACACGACTTTGGGCCCTGTGTACACTAGCAACATTTGGCCAACATGTTACCGAGATGTTGCTGCGACATGTAACCCAACTCGTTTGGCTCTGTGCACACTGACAGCATTTTCAGCAACAACGTACATGGGCAACGTGTTACCCATATTGTTACCGAAAATGTTGTGACAGTGTATACTCTGCTTAAAGCTTTCATGCTTGAATATAAAAAAAAAGAATAAATTAGTGAACTCTGTCTTTCCTACGGGCAGGGACTGAACGATCAAGCCAGAGTTTGGAAAACGACCTACAACAGTGATCCGTCATATACCGAGGAGACCTTCGTCTCCAAAGTGACCAGTTTCGAATCTAGCAAAGGTAAGACAAACATGGTCCATGTGTCAAACTGGCTCCAGCTCTTCTACCGATCGTGATCAGTCTTTCTTCAGGCCACTCAATGTTTTCATTTTATTTTAGAATGCAGCAAGACCGGTATCGATCTGATCTTCGTCCTAGATGGATCTTGGAGTGTCAACTCTGCTGGTTTTGCGACAACCAAGAATTTTGTCCTGCGCATGGTCGACTTCTTCAACATTGGCGAAAACAAGACCCGGATTGGAGTCATTCAGTACTCGAGTAGCCCAAGGCAAGAGTTTCACTTGAAAACACACACGGATCAAGAGTCACTCAGAGAGGCGATCATGAATATCGCATATTTGAGCGGTGGCACAAGTACGGGCTCTGCGATTACCTTCATGACAACATCAAGCTTTCTGCCTGAAAATGGTGGTCGGCCTCGGCACCAGAGGTTTCCCCGAGTAGCGGTGGTGATTACTGACGGCCAGTCTGGTGATAGCGTCCAAGAACCCGCTGACGCAGCCCGAGAAATGGACATCGTACTCTTTGCTGTGGGTGTGACATCTTCGGTAAACGAAGCTGAGTTGGCCGAAATTGCAAACAAGCCGAACGATACTTACGTGTTCCATGTTAGCAATTACGATGCCATCTCAGACATCGCAGCGGCCCTGGAATACGCAACCTGCGCTCGTAAGTATGGTCTTACGATTACTTTCTTTTACTGCAAACGTATTATCGATCACCAGATCAACGTACTTTAGTTCTCAATGCAATATTTTCTAAAATAAGGTAGGTTTGCGGTGACACCATGTAATCTCTACTATGAAAGTTTGCGGTTCTGAGAAGAAGCGATGGTTTGATCTCTATAGACGTTTCGAACAGTGGACTCTATGCGTCTTCTGGAGGGTGACTAGTGAAGACGAACAGAGAACAATGTTCGGAACGTCGAACCTTAGTTTCAAAGCAATAATTCCTTTTTATTGTCATCACCTTAGACCACCGTACAATCGCAATGGGCTAATTATATCACTCTTCCTATCTTTGTATTTCACAGTTTAACTTGCTCACACATTGGTAAATTTAAGCGTATTAATACTTGCAATGCATACATCCTGGAAGTAGCTGTCAATTGAGTTGCCATCTTGTTCAAGTCAGTACTATGCACAATCATTTCGAAGATATTTGTCTTTTCGCGTCAAACCGGTAAAAGTTTGAGAAACCATAAAATGCACAAGTAAAGGGAAAGATCCAATCAATCTTTTCCCTTTTTTTACAGAGGCTCCTGAAATCGACAATGGAACCTTCGTAGGCTCTATCACCAACAATGAGATACAGAACTTCCAAGTACCAGTTACTGAGAACGGCGTCACGGTGAATATTAATGCTACAAGTGGTGATGCTGTGGTGTACGGATCCACAACGACGCCCAATCCTAACATCGCAAATCATGACTTCTCTTTGACGGCGAGCAAGGGAGAGGAGAAATCCATTTACATATCACCCGAATTGGTCATGAGGCCAACATGCGGAGGCTCCGGACAGAACACCCGCAAGCGACGCCAGGTGAGGTCATGGGCGGAAATCCCGGGGGGGACAAGGGGGACACGTCCCCCCCATGATTTTGGAAGTGGGGGACATAATGTCGATTGTCCCCTCCATGTTTTAACCCTTTACCATGAGCAACTTTTTTGTCGACTGCGCACTGACGGCTTGCTCATTTCCATGGGTGAATGTGAACTGTCGTGTTTGCCATGCGACTCAAATCGACGACGTGCAGTTGAGATGCCCCTGCATGGCCGGGCCGCATGCATACACGTAACGTTTACTGCACTGCAATCGACTTCAACCGTATACAGTCTGCATACGTATACATTTTTATGTATACAAATCTGGTTAGGCATCTCCCGTTCGAATCGATCCATTTAAAACCGTTTTTTTTCCTAGAGCACCATGCTCGAATCCATCAATTTTGCACTGACTCATGAGACGGATTTAATCTCGTTCGACGTCGGAGTTTCGCGAAACTTCTTCAGTTATTCTTCACATGATACTGCGTTTTGAATGAGGTTGCTTTATTCAAACTGTATTTCCGAAGAATTCTCGTACATCCATAACAAAACACAAGGTGCCATATTTGGAAATATTAAGGTACATTTATATTTATTTTTTGTCATCTGTCATTACGTTTGTAATGAATGTAAAGTTTTCATGATTTTTCTGTGGAATTACAGAATTTGAGTACAATAGAGTACAGTATAGAAGTCTACCTAGGCCCGTAAAATACAGTGTCTTCAATTAAAAACTTCACTGGTTCACCCAAGCAAAACATTCAGCTGAAGCAAAACATTTGCATTTTCTTCATTCAAAATATGTTTCTCATTTTGAGGTTTACATTTTTTGCTTCACCATAGGCATATTTATAAATTCAAATCTGCGACCTCACAGGATCTTTTTAAGTTCGAAAATGTTTTTTGTCGTTGTTTTACTCATTTCTTGATAAAGTACACCATTTCAGGCAGAACAATTGCTAAACTTTCGCAGAACTTTCGCTAAACAAGTCTGAGGAAAGTGGCCGGAAATTACCTTAGAATGCACCACAGAGCATCTAAAATCTAAATTTTGGACCCCACGCCGTAACTTTACTTCCCTTAAAAAAGTCATAGGTTTGCGAGCGACCAGAGCATACTGGTCGGAACATCCAGTTATCATGCTTTTTTCAGACCAAAAACGTACTCACACAAGAGTGTCACATGGTGTTACCAAAAAGCCTATTATGTACTTCTACCATGCAAGTCTGATTAAATTCTTTTAAACTTTCGCTAAAAAAAATCTGATGAAAGTGGCCATGAATTGCCTTAGAATGCACTACAGAGCATCTAGAATCAAAATTTTCCCGGGCCCCTTAAGCGGGCCCCGGACCCCACGACGTAACTTTTTTCTTTACACAATTTTTAGGTTTGCCGGCAACTTAAGCACACTGGTAGGAACATCGAGTTAACCGGCTCCGTTCAGAGCCACGGTCAGCCACCCCATACTCACACCAGAGTGTCACATGGTGTTACCAAAAAACCTGTACTTCTACCATGCATAGCCTCATATCTAAGTTTTATTTTTCAAAGTTGGAGAACACTCGTGATCGGCACACCTACCACACATGCAAGCGTATGCTAGGCCATAGGCATGGCACTGTATACTGAAAGTTTCTATCTTATGAAGTGTAATTTGATGTCCCCCCCATGATCGAGGAGCGATTTCCGCCCATGGGTGAGGTTCGTCTTGTGGCCCAGGGCAGACGCCTCGACTGAAGTTAAAAACATTCCCCAGTGGCGGATCTACGAGGGGGTTAGGGTTTTATCTTTCCAACATCAAAACTGTTTTAGTGTTTGGTTTTACTCTTTTCTGGATAAATACAGCATTTCAGGCAGAAACGATTTTACTGTTTTACGGAATGTTTCTAACATTACCGTCTTTATACCCTGTAAGTTATACGTAAATATGTGAACATTTCTGTTTTGGTTTGTTACCAATGTTGTATAATGGCCTTTAAAGTGACAATTCCACAACTGGTTGTCGTTATTTTTTCTTGTTCGCGAGCCAACAGCTGAAACCCCTACATTATTTCCTGAGCATTCCACGCACTAAACCTCTTTAAATAATCTCAAATACGGTATGATAAACGAAACAATTATTGTCCTTCTTTGAAACAGGCAACTTCTGACCAAGGGGACGACGCTGGTGCCCAAATCGGAACGTTGTACCTCACCATCGAGGGTCTGCAGGCTACCAACGATTTCGTACTGATGGTTGCTGAGGGCGACAAGACTGAGCCAACCACAGCAAAGCCGAAGGCCACTGTGGCATCTAACACTGTTACGCCTGTTCCAAGTGGCTGTGGATTTGTGGCTGCGACTGTGGCTTATGTCGTCATAATCTCGCTGAATGCTATCTTCGCCGCTGGGCTTGGGAATGCATACTAAATAACAGAAACTGATCATTTAATGTGGGAATAGATAATCCCCAAAGGTTTCGCAAGGAAATGAATTCCGGAAGACATGAAAACATCTAAAGTAATTCATTGTTCAACCTGAATTTGTCTCCCCTTAAAGTATAAAAATGTGATCTCCCATTACTTCACACAGTAGTGGAGTTATTGGAGTATACTTCACAATCTGACCAAATACTTCTGTCCACATCCCACCATAGAAATTGCGATACATCTATTCAAAGTAATCATTTTTTTGTCTGATTGTACTGTAGATCTACTCATGTAGTCAGCCTGACAATTATATTTTTTATACCTTTGATGGGTATGATTCTGAGCCTTTATGGTTGTTTTAGTAGGACCTGCACTGTTGCATCTTACTGGTGCAATGGCGTAGGAAGTAGGAATAGGTTTCCTGGGCAGATATAGAAACAGTAATTATTCACACGCACCAAAGTAACACAGATCAGAATATGATTCAATAGTTTGTATAAGCCAGGCACTTTGTTCATGACGTCACAATTGACACAGGAGCAAGTATGTCAGTTGCTGATTAACTTCAGTAAGACGTTGTTGTTGTTGTTGTTGTTGTTGTTGTTGTTGTTGTTGTTGTGGTCGTTGTTGTTGTTGTTGTTGTTGTTGTTGTTGTTGTTGCTTTTGCTGTTGCTTTTGCTTTTGCTTTTGCTGCTGTTGCTGTTGCTGCTGTTGCTGTTGTTGCTGTTTTGTTGCTTTTGCTGTTGCTTTTGTTGTTGCTGCTAAAACTGTTGTCGCTGATGCTGCTTGTTTTTTTGTTTGAAGACGGTTAATGTTCAGAGAATTAATAATTACATTATAATTATTATAATCATTACCCTGAATAGATACTTCGGGAGACTTTCCCATAGGATTGTGCGCAAGACTAAAAACTAAAATATCTTCCAAACCAATTTACTCGAAACTGAAATAATATTCATAATAGAGAGCATTCTCTTTTCTATTAATATAACAAATTAAGGACAATAAAATATGTTTTAAAGGTTGCTGATACCTTAGGGAGACATCGAAATATCTCCCCAATTTTTGATGTGCCTCAAAATGTTCACAAGCTGTCCCCCGAATACCCCATTGAGGCTAATCAATTTGATGTTACGGTTAATTTTATTGTACAAAATAATAGTAAACACAGACTTTGCATCAAACTCGTTTTACTCAGAATTATATTGTACAAAGATGCGTAAGATCAAGACCAGTAGTTATTGTATAGGGATTTTTTTCTGGGTAGTTATTAATTCTAGTGAAATAAATAGTTCCAAACGGATCATTTTTAACACGAATCGCGTAGTTGTCCTGACAACGACTGGTCAGTCTAGAATGGAGAAGTGGAATCCACTTTAAAGTACTAAGAACCAGTTGAAATCAGTCTAAGCCAGTCAGAACCACTTGAAACCAGTCGAAGCTTGTCAAAACCAGTAGAAACCAGTCTAAGCCAGTCGGAACCAGTGGAAACCAGTCTAAGCTAGTCAAAACAAGTGGAAATCATTCCAAACCACACAAAACCAGTTGAAAGTCTCATTGGTTGTATTTCGAGTTGTCCAATTTGACTCAAGTAAAAACAAAAAAATAATAATGATAATAATTGTTTAATATCCATGATTTCATTTTTTTTAAAGCTTCATGAAAACAAAACAGCCGAACGTTTTATGCATGTACTGTATTCTTCTTTTAACCTCAGTATAATACTTTACGCCATTACTCAGTGTAATATCAACTTGCTATATAATAAAACATGCTTACTGATATTTTGATTATTTTGCTGGTTTTACCCACAGCAATTTATAATGATATAAAGGAATGTGGTATAGTACAGAAAAGTCGGAGCAAACATGGGAAAACGTTTATTTTTGTAAATATTAAATGGCGAATAAATTCATTGCTAAAGCAAAAAGTAAAAAAGAGAATTCGCTGAATCGTGTTTTTTTTTTCTTGTTCGTCTGTGGAGATTACGGCTAAAATAGTAAAAACAATGGGAGATTATTATAGTTACCATGGTGTCTTATTATTATTTTTTATCAATACATGTATATCAATGTCACACCGTGAATAAAATTCAAAGCTGAACCGCTCCGATCACCCAAGTCCCCACCCAGCAACCCCCCCCCCCCCAAACCCCGCCCACCCCCATCATTTTCCCCGGGTCCTGATCCTGCGAGGAAGGAATAATTGTCAGAATTGGTTCCCCCGCCCACCCCACCTATGCCCCACCCCGTGACAAACCTTTAATAACTTAACCTGTTCTTTCTTCCCCGCCCGATGGAGGGCGCGCTTTATAAACATCAACTGGGCCTTAAACCCAGACGTCTCAACCGACACGAATATTCCATCGAAACCCTAGACAACGGTACCAGTCTTTACAGTGTAACTGAATGAAAACCAATGACAACGAGATGCCAGTTCGAAGTGTGTTACATGAAACGTTTCGGATTTAGCCCTATAATGTTCATATCAGCTGTGAAATTCTCTATTATTTGGTAAGACAGTGAGCTTAAGTAACTCTTATAATATATGACTCGAAATCTTCTCTTTTTCATTGTTGTTTTCCTTAAAAACAGAGAAAAAAGGTCGCTTCGGAACTGTCCGGATACCGGGCAAGCTGTAACTTTATGCTTTCTCAGCACTAGTAGTAGTATCTAACGTTAGTTCAGTTGATTGCGAGTCCTGTGTGGCGAGATCTGTGTTAATGTTACATTAGGGGTTATAGTTCACAATCACAACTTTAGTCCCGTTCCTTGTACGGAGTGAGGGGTATAAGTTGTGAAGCACTTTTTTAGGGGAAACAATTAAGGGAGTCAGCTAGCTACACAAAACGTGACATTCAACACGCACCAAGTGGAAAGTTAACATACTTAACTGCTGACTTGCTACAAAAATGGGTGAGAAACATAGAAGAAAGGTTGCATTAATTTATAGAATATAATTTTGGAATTCCTGAATCCTGATAAAGAATTTGGAATGATTGGTATTGCAAACTATAACCAACTTCCTTCTCTTGCAAATTAATTCAGATTTGGGACTTTCAAATATCCAGGCTGGGGCTTTGGTACATTGTATTGTACAGAAAGAGTGCAATGAATGTTTTATCTTAATTCTTCATTTATAACCTCATAATAAATTCATCAAATATCCACAAGGGAAACTGACTGAATTTAAAGTCATTGAAAAGTGAACAAAGAAAAATTGACTGCAGCGGGATTTGAACCGGCGGTGAGTGTGTGGTTTCATGGCTTCTGACTGCCAAACGAACAAAGATAATTGACTATTGGGATCACCACCAATGTAGGGCTGGATGGCTCAGTTGGTAGAGCACCTGTACAGTATTCAGAGGTGTCACCGGTTTGAATCCTGCTCCAGTCAATTTTTGTCTTTGTTCACTTATCAATGACTTATAATAAATTGTTATGATTGGAGGAAGAAAGGTCTTCAACGCCTTTACATATATTGTACAATTGTTCTTTATATTTTGTTATTATAGATCACTATGACAGGACGTGACTACCGAGGATTCTTATCACAGCACCGAACTGGTCCTAAGGAAATTGGCCGGGCTTATGAATCAGGTAAATTATCTTGTCTTTCCTCTCTGCATGCCGGAAAAGACATTTTCATGATTTGGATTAAAGGTAATATTCAACATTGGTAACAAACAAAAATCTTTACAGAGTTACCTATAACTTACAGGGTATAAAGACGGTAATGGTAGAAACATACTGTGAACATTTTTCTGCCTGAAATGCTGTATTCATCCAGTAAAGAGTAAAACAAATGACCAAAAACAATTTTGATCTTCGGAAGATCAAATAATTTGTAATGGTGAAAAGATTTTAGAATACCTTGGGCATTTTTCATTGTTTTCTCAAAAAGCGGGCATGGGACTGAGAATTTCACAGATGACTGTTATTGTATCTTCCTTGATATTTTTGTCTTGAATCAGCATTTCCCTGACAAAAACCAAAGTATGAAATGACTACAAGCAAACATATCGAATTAAGTGACTTTCAAAAGCTCAAAACTTTCCCAATCCTTGCGTCAGTGTTTCTGAAAGTTGAAGATGTGGTACATATAGTTGTCCTGTTTTGATGTCTTAAATTGAAACCAACTGTGGAAGATTGTGGTTCATCCACCATTCAACATTCTTCTTAAAGTCAACATCTTTTATTCCTGGCCATCTGATCTTCGTTTTAAAATTCTCTCCTGGTTTTTATTTCCTTTGGTACTCAGATAAGCTCTTGATGCGGATGACAGAAGGCCTAGGAAGTAGTCGCTACACCACTCCTGACTACGAGAAGCTGAAAGCCCTCGCATTGGAGAAGAAAATCACCGGCAATCGCTCTCTGATCAAGGTCAACCGCTTAGCCGCCATCTCCAAGGCGAGTCAGGAGAAGAGTATTCTGAAGCAGCATGGGATGGTGTGGCAGAGAGAGGTGGCAAGGCTTGATGCGGCCCGCAAACGATGGGAGAGTGAACAGGCGTCGTTCTTCTTGAGCGGCACGTCGGAGCATGCCACCATCTCCATGTTTATGCTGGATGCGGAAGACCAACAACTCCAGCTGGATGCCAACAGGAAGGCCTTCAAAGCGGCCACCGTGGACCCCATCTGGACTCTTCGTGAGGACCTGCAAGCATGGCTGACCGAACACTATCCCGTGCTCCGCCGAGGGGCACCCTCTCCTCGGGAGCTGGAGGTGCAGCACGCTGACATCTCAGACATGATTGAGTCGGTCAAACAGCAACAGCAAAGCATCTTGAACAAGCTGCATCAAGAGCAGCTCGCATTGGAGCAGGACCTGGACTCTAACTACCTACGGAGTCTCTTTTCCGGAGCTGAGAAGTGGGTTGTTGAAGGCATTCCTGCAGAGGCGCAAGTCCTTGTGTGTCCTGATCTCGAATTGAGAGACTCTGTGCTGATAGAGTTTGGACTTCTAGACCAGAAATACCTGAAGCGGCTTAGAGAC
Source organism: Astropecten irregularis (assembly GCA_963971285.1). Taxonomy (NCBI): domain Eukaryota; kingdom Metazoa; phylum Echinodermata; class Asteroidea; order Paxillosida; family Astropectinidae; genus Astropecten; species Astropecten irregularis. The sequence goes on along the minus strand of OZ020255.1, from coordinate 16,629,693 downwards.
CTGGACAAACTGCATTCTGATGTATTAAGGTAACAGAAAAAAAACTGTTGTCAAGAACAAACAATTGTTAAAATGTATTTTTTTCGATACTTTTCGTAATTGACAATAAGAATTCTGTCATAAACTGCTGAAAACTGCTCATCACCCAAAATATTGACCTGAAATATGTAACATGCTTGGAATTAGGAGGGCCTGACATTTTTATCCTAGCAGGATCTTTCTCAAAGGCAGAGTGGCTTTTTAGCCTATGAGAAAGATGCTGCTGAGATCAAAACCTAAGACTTTTAGCCTATGACTGAGAAAGATCCTGCTAGGATCTAAATGTCAGGCCCTCCTAACTCAAACCAGAATTTGATTGCAAAAAACAAGCTGAGAGTTCTTGATTTATTTTCATTTCAAGAAAGATTTGAGTCTTTGCATGGTGACAATTGGTATGTGGATCAGTTTGCCGAAACACCATGTAAGAATCGTTCATACTTTCGCACTTCTATTTCGTTCACACTCGTAAGTTCTCAACGTTTTGACTGGCCTACTCTAGTTCTCATCAGGAGACCAAACAGGAGATACAAACAAAGGACTGTGATCGCCACCCTTACAGCTAAAAGCAACAAACACATATTCTAAGCCACTCGAAAGAAGCAAAATATTCATTTCCTTTAAAGGTAGTATCATACTTTTATAAGAGACCAAAACAGAAATGTCCACAGATTTACGTATAATTTACAGGGTGTGAAGATGGTGGTGGTAGAAACATACTGTTAAAATGTTTTCGCCTGAAATGGGGTATTTATCCAGAAATTAGTCAAACAACGACCGAAAATCTCTTTGATCTTTTAAAAGATCAAAAATAAAAGAGAAAAGACTTAAGAAATACTGTGGCCGTTTTTCACTGTTTTCTAAAAAAGAAGGCACCGTATGGGACTGAAATTTTCACAGATGACTGTTACTGTATCTGTCTTGATATTTTTGCCCATGAATCTGTATTTCTTTGATAAAAACCAAAGTATGATATTACCTTTAATACTCAGCTAGCACAAGCCAGATAACGATAATTGTGACTTTTGTATAAACTGTTATCAAGCTGCTCTTTTTCTACTTGATTTCTCCCAGATCGGACACCGGTAGCTGGGATACTCAGGACCATTTTGCCTTCCAGGCAATAGTAGACCAGTACCCCCATGACCTGACCAACAGGAGACATCTGTATATTGACAGGTTAAGGAGGCAGCTGCCACATAAAACAAGAGCTGATGTGGTAGGTACAGTTGTCTCACTAAGGCGAGCCACCAAAAATGTTTTTACCATTCTTGCACGCCCGGCCGCATTCCTCCTGTTCCAGACGGGGTACTTAACTTTGAACAATAGGGGCCGTCTGCTAGCGTGAGGAACAGGCTCGACCACGTTCCTTCCAAGCTCCATTGTGGTCAAGTATTGTTATGGTAATTGCCGCTCGATCACGCTCGAGAACAAATTCAGGGCTACAAACAGACTCACCCAGCGAGATAAGTTTGGCGATGTAGCCAAACTCCACTTTGATCAAAACTTGATGCCACTGAAGTACAGGGGCCAATTTCATGGAGCTGCTAAACACAAAAAATTTGCTTAGCACAAAAATGTCTTGCCCAATAAAACAAACCACCATTAAAAAATTTCATTTGATATTCATGGTCAGTGAACAACAGCCAAAGAACTATCACAAGTGGAACACAACACATGGACATTTGGTTGTTAACACTGTTTTTATTAGGACAGATATGTCATGCTTAGCAATTTTTTGTGCTAAGCAGCGCCGTGAAATTGACCCCAGGAAAATCATGAGTTTTCTTCAGGCAATACCCTTTTACTTATTTCCTAGGTTGCTCACGAGGACTGGTATTTACGCCACCGCTTCTACGTCGAGCACCGTCGCACCCTGATCAACTGCTGGGCACGCGACAAGCAAGAGCTGTACGACAAAGCCGTCGCTGTATTCGCCGATGCCTCTCTGGCTGAGGAACTGCAGCAAGCTACTGCAATCGACAGACAGCGACAGCAGGATATATGCAGACAGCTCGCCGACAAAGTAAAGACAGTTATTTGAGAAACAACGGCTTACTTGATAATACTCCCTTAAAGTTGGGTTTGATCTGATGAAACATGCAGTCCTACCGTCCATTTCAGACTTTCAATGACTTACATTATTCAAGCTCAGTCCATCATCACCCAGCAACAGGAAAGAGCTGCTGGAAAAGCTAATTCAAAATTATCTTCTACACCCAGCTGAAAATCAACAGGATCTTTGGCTGTCCATGCATTTTTCAAATTTCTGTCTGTTTAAAAGAGTGCATTGGTTTCCTTACCCCAACATTTTCTAAAAAACCAAGGTTGATACTTGCTGTTTGATTTATTCTCAGTTTGATTTTGGCCTGAGGAATTTTTTCTAATTTGAAATTGAATTTAAGACCTTAAGAATTAAGTATTTAAGGAAAATGCTGTACCATCTCAGGGCTCGAATTTCGTGAAAAGAAGCACTGGACAGCAGGTCTAGTAATTGAAGCATTTTACTCGATGTGGACTTTTTTCACTAGACCTGTGAACCTCTCTACTGTCAAGTATCTCGGCTAATATTGTGTCGCAACACAGGAGTAATATAGCTTAAAATAATAATCAGTTTATGGTTCTCGTTATGATTTGATGAAGGTCCAACGATGGCAAGAGCAGAAAGCCGAGGCGATGAGACTGGAGGATGAGATGGCATCCCGGAGACGGCAGGAGTTTGAGGAAATGAGGACCAAGGAACAGGAAGCCGATCGGAAGAAGAGAGTTTTGGACAAACAGAAGGTAGGAACCCCAGGGCATCCTGTCGGAGACAGATTCTTAGACACGGTCATAATGTTCTTGTTCGCAGACCTGGAGTTTGGTTCTTTTGAGGAGCAGACCAAAGTATCCTTCCCAAAAATCAAAGAGTAAGTTACAATGAGCTTAGTGAAATCAACCGCAGACCTTGCTTGTCTAATGACTTCAGAATCCAGAAACTCTAGAAATATTACTCCGCACCTCAGACAAACATTGCAACCATGGCAAATGTATGGTGAGTGTGGGTGTGTGGGTGTGCATGCATGAGAAGTTTGTCTGACATCCGGGAATTTTGTACAGGCGCGCTGGCCAAATCACTTGTTTGACGTCATTAGTGCGGAGCGCTTTTGATTTGGGGTAGATTTGGGGTGCAAGGTTTGTATCATTGTGGTTGATCGGATCCATTTCATTGGCAGGTGGAGGCCTATCACAGCAAACTGAGGAAGGAACAGGAGGCGAGAGAAGCAGCCGACTTGAGACGACTGGCCGAGATCAAGGAATCCATGCAGAGGCAAGCTGAGAAGGACAGAGAGCGGTACGTCTCCTGACAATCTAGTAGATTAGTCTGTCAGATGGCCGTTTTTTTTTTTTTTAATATTTGTGTTATCCACTTGTTTGGTCAAATGGAGACAATTTGATGTATGTGATCAGCTACAGCGACCAATGGCATATCAAGGAGTGCTTAGGTAATGACTGGGGCACAGTGGCATTGACTAGGGGCACCCAGGCAATGACCAGAGGCACCAAGACAATGACCAGGGGCACCAAGGCAAAGACAAGGGGCACCAAGGCAGTGACCAAGGGCACCAAGGCAGTGACCAGGGGCACCAAGGCAATGACCAGGAGCACCAAGGCAATGACCAGGGGCATCAAGGCAATGACCAAGGGCACTAAGGCAGTGACTGAGGACACAAAGGCAGTGACCAGGGGTACCAAGGCAATGACCAGGGGCACTGAGGCAATGACCAGGGCACCAAGGCAATGACCAGGGGCATCAAGGCAATGACCAGGGGCACCAAGGCAATGACCAGGGGCACCAAGGCAATGACCAGGGGCACAGAGGCAGTGACCAGTGGCACCAAGGCCATGACCAGGGGCATCAAGACAATGACTAGTCGCACTAAGGCAAAGATCAGACTCGCCAAGGAAATGACCAGGGGCACCAAGGCAATGACCAGGGGCATCAAGGCAATGACCAGGGGCACTAAGGCAATGACCAGGGGCACCAAGGCAATGACCAGGGGCACAGAGGCAGTGACCAGTGGCACCAAGGCCATGACCAGGGGCATCAAGACATTGACTAGTCGCACCAAGGCAAAGATCAGGCTCGCCAAGACAGTTCCCTTCATGAAGCTTAACCCTAACACCTAATATTGTCACCGTAACCTCTTTGACATCTAATTGTCTCAAAACATTATAAGACAGTGAAAGTGCTTCTCTAAGATGCGAGTATTCTTTGTCTGTCAGAGTCTTGTTCCGAGAGGCCCTGTTGAAGGAGAGGAGAGAACAACTGGAGGAGGAGAAACGAAAAGAAGCTGAGGAGGAGATGGAGAGAGAACGGAGACTGGACGCGCTGAGACAGCAGGTATAAGAGCAGTATGTTACACAGCTACCTAGTGCCTGGGGCCAATTTCATAAAACTGTTAAGCACAAAAATTGGCTAAGCATGACATTTCTGTCTTAATAAAAACAGGGTTAACAACCAAATTTCCGCGTGTTGTGTAGGCCTATCACTTGTGATTGTCCTTTGGCTGTTGTTCGCTGACCATTTTTCTCTGGGCGAGACATTTTTGTGCTTAGCAAATTTTTGTGCTTAACAGTTTTATGAAATTAGCCCCTGTTTGGCTCTGGCACACAATCAGTGATCTTGCAGATCCACGTCCCATGCAGGGAATGCTAAAATGGGATCCGGATCAGCAGGATTGCTAAACTCATGCCTGAAACAAACAGGCCCTCATAATCCTGTGGTTGATGGTGTTCCCCTTTGAGTGAATGTATCTTAAATGATCCTTGGGATGTAGCGGTATTTGAGTGGTCTGTCAAACGAACAAAGATAATTGACTATTAGGGACACCACGAAAATAGGGCTGGGTAGCTCAGTTGGTAGAGCGTCTGTACGGTATTGTGGAGGTTGCCGATTCGAATGCTGCTTCTGTCAATTTTTCTTTGTTCACTTTTCAATGACTTTAAATTTAGTCAGTTTCCCTTGTGGTTATTTGATGATTATATTGATTAAAAAGCTGTATTCTCTTTGAGTGATCCCCCATGTACTGTTCTCAGATTGCAGCATTCTGCATGTATTTTAAATGATCCTTGGGATATAGTGGTACTTGAGTGGTTTCATGGCTTCTGACTGCCAAACGAACAAATATAATCGACTGTTAGGGACACCACCAATGTAGGGCTGGATAGCTCAGTTGGTAGTCTAGAGCACCGGTGCGGCAATTCTTCCTTGTTCACTTTTATACAATGATTTTGATATTCCATTGAGTTGAGGAGTTGTCCATTTACTTTGTATACTTACATCTTTGGTTTTAAGTGTTGCCATGGTGTCTTTGTCATTACATTTCAATTCTCTGGGGTTTTTCTTTCATTTGCAGGTTGAAGTGCATGTTGAACATGATCCCCAGCGCATCTTCCAAGCAACAAAGGTATTAACAATCATCCCAAGTCCCCATCAGAACCTTGTAGTTTACATCATTACTTTCTCTTCTTTGCATGTATGTAAAACACTGGCAGCTGATTTCACGAAACTTCAAATGTTGCGTACGCAACACGCAACATTTTGTTGCGTAACCTGCACAACAATTTCCTGCCTTGGTTGCACAAGTTATGGCCGTTTCACAAAACTTACACAACATTTGTACGTTGCGTAAGTTACGCAACTTTTCGTGAAATCGGCTGCTGATATGCCTTTATGCAATTGCACCCAAACCATGGCATACCCTGTAAAGTTCTAGGGCCAATTTCATAGAGCTGCTTAAGCACCAAACATTGCTTAAGCACCAAAAGCCATGTAAATAAAATCAATACACCAGCCAAAACTCCTTGTGAATGTTATGCTCATGCAGCAAACAATGGCCGAATACAAGTCAAAAGCAGGAAACATCACATGAAAATTTGGTTGGTAATCCTGTTTGATCAAGGAAGACTTTTCATGCTTAACAAGCAAATTTTGTGCTTAAGCAGCTGTATGAAATTGACGCTTGTCAGATTTTGCTATATAAAGGGTGAACGTTTGTGTTTGTTTGTTTGTTTTTTAGGCGTACAACGCTCATCTTGGCATCGGAGTTGATGAAGACGTCAACATACAGAAACCACTCTTTGATGCCAAGGGCTTCACCACTGATCAGGTAGGTCTGATGACGGTCATACGGTGGTTCGATACCTGGGGCGGGATCTCCAGGCAGGTACCCACCACCTAACAAATTATCAAGATGGCTGGATGTCAAGGGCATGCACTGAAAGGTGTAAGGGGGAAATGTGGGCTACAAGATTCTGGCACAGTAGGCTAGTGAGTGCGTGAAGCATATGCCTTCCACCGCCTTGGCCTGGGTTCGATTCCACATCGGATTACATGTGTGCATTTTCTTTTTGGTGTACCGTGACGATTTTGGAAGATTCCCAATTTTTGGCCCAAAATTGAAAAAATTACAAGGGTTGTCAATTTTGGCCCAAAATTTACTTTTTCCAAAAGTGATAGAAATTTGACAAGGAGCATAATTTGGACATGAAATCATCATATTTCTTTATTTGGGAAGAGAAAAATACATTTCGAAGAATCCCAATTTTTGATCCAAAATTGAAAAAATGGCAAGGGGTACCCCTTGCCGTTTTTGCCAATTTTGGCCAAAAATGCACTTTTTTATAAGTGATAGAAATTGAATAAATATGCCATAGAGACAACAAGGGACATATTTTGCACATAAAATCATTCATATTTCTTTATTTGGGAAGAGAAAATATACATTTGGAAGAATCCAAATGTTTGACTCAAAATTGAAAAATTTTGCCAAAAATCTACTTTTTTCAAAAGTGATACAAATTGAATAAATATGCCATAGATACAACAAGGACAATATTTTTTGACATATTTTCTGCCGCCCTGTGTGCTTTGCTCATAAGTAGTAGTAAGACAGCCCTCTCTTTCTTTGACAGGTAGTTTAATTCTCTCTTCTTCCCCCCCCCCCCTTCTCTCTTTTTCTCTCTCTGACAGGTTTTGTCGGACCCACGTGTTAAACTGGAACAAGCTCTTCGTAAAGCAGGCCTTCACGGGAATCCGTACGCCAGGGTCATGATGGAGGACACTAAGCCACTGAGGCCTCCCAGGAGAGACCAAGAATCAACCGTTTTCAAAGATCTCAATAAAATATGAACGATTCACCCAGGGGCTTCTAAGATATTGCCAGCTTGATTCCATCGCTCGGCTACGCTCGGGCTACTCGGCTGGTAGCTTGCTCAGAGAGTCACCTACCTGTCGGTAATCAGTTTGACGTGGCTTTCATGACCAGAGGCCGATTTCACTAAGCCCCACGATCGATCGTAACTTGAGTCATGAAGGATAACCCATCGTATCCTAATTATACTACGTGGGGTTTCAATGCATCACAAGTCCTGTGATTGATAGTAAGTTACGATGAGTCTGGATGAGTTTGGTGAAATCGACCCCTGGAACGTTTGGCCGGAAAATGTACAATGAACTTGAAGCAAACAAAATTGAAACAGCTGTGCATTCTTGATATCTAGGCCGATATGTTTAATTTATTACTTCCATAAATTCTTATTTCATTCATGAAAAGACCTTATCCGTCTTCGTTATTGGTCCATCCAACTTCCTTATGATGAATTTGAGAAACAGGTGCTAAGTGTCCTCATTTAAAAGGAACAAAGACAGGTGTTCCATATGTTCATATCCAGTCAGTTTCAGTGCAGAAAGTCTAAATAAACAAGCAATGCAAACGTCTGCTTCCAAATTCATTCATGAATTTACAATTGAGCAAGGAATATTTATCTTCCTTCTATTTCCTTTTTCTTCCTCAACTCAGTGCACTGTTCATATGTTACCTGTCTGTATTACTTCAAAGGGATTCATATTAACTGAATTAGAAATACCTGATGATTTTGGTTACTTGGAGATTTTGTTGCAAAATGCATATTATTTGTCATAGATCATTGTTTAATTTTTATAATAATTAAGCAGTGTTTCTTCAGATTTTCCTAATGCTTGTAAATGTTATGATATTTTCCAAGTGATAGAAATTGAATAAATAACGCTATAGAGACAACAAGGCACATATTTTTTACATAAAATTATCATATTTCTTTATTTGGGAAGAGAAAATATACATTTGGAAGAATCCCAATTTTGGACCCAAAATTGAAAAAATTGCAAGGGGTACCCCTTGCCGTTTTTGCAAATTTTGGCCTAAAATTGACTTTTTCCAAAAGTGATAGAAATTGAATAAATATGACCCAAAATTGAAAAAATGACAAGGGGTACCCCTTGCCGTTTTTGTCAATTTTGGCCCAAAATTGACTTTTTCCCAAAGTAATAGAAATTAAATAAATATGCCATAGAGACAACAAGAAACATATTTTTTACATAAAATTATCATATTTCTTTATTTGGGAAGAGAAAATATACATTTGGAAGAATCACAATTTTTGACCCAAAATTGAAAAAATGGCAAGGGGTACCCCTTGCCGTTTTTGCAGATTTTGGCCCAAAATTGACTTTTTCCAAAAGTGATAGAAATTGAATAAGTATGACCCAAAATTGAAAAAATGAGAAGGGGTACGTACCCCTTGCCGTTTTTGTCAATTTTGGCCCAAAATTGACTTTTTCCAAAAGTGATAGAAATTAAATAAATATGCCATAGAGGCAACAAGGAACATATTTTAGATATAAAATCATCATATTTCTTTATTTGGGAAGAGAAAATATACATTTTGAAGAATCCCAATTTTGACCCAAAATTGAAAAAATGGCAAGGGGTACGTACCCCTTGTCGTTTTTGTAAATTTTGGCCCAAAATTGACTTTTTCCAAAAGTGATAGAAATTGAATAAATATGACCCAAAATTGAAAAAATGGCAAGGGGTACCCCTTGCCGTTTTTGTCAATTTTGGCCCAAAATTGACTTTTTCCCAAAGTAATAGAAATTGAATAAATATGCCATAGAGACAACAAGGCACATATTTTTTACATAAAATTATCATATTTCTTTATTTGGGAAGAGAAAATATACATTTGGAAGAATCCCAATTTTGGACCCAAAATTGAAAAAATTGCAAGGGGTACCCCTTGCCGTTTTTGCAAATTTTGGCCTAAAATTGACTTTTTCCAAAAGTGATAGAAATTGAATAAATATGACCCAAAATTGAAAAAATGACAAGGGGTACCCCTTGCCTTTTTTTGTCAATTTTGGCCCAAAATTGACTTTTTCCAAAAGTGATAGAAATTAAATAAATATGCCATAGAGGCAACAAGGAACATATTTTAGATATAAAATCATCATATTTCTTTATTTGGGAAGAGAAAATATACATTTTGAAGAATCCCAATTTTGACCCAAAATTGAAAAAATGGCAAGGGGTACGTACCCCTTGTCGTTTTTGTAAATTTTGGCCCAAAATTGACTTTTTCCAAAAGTGATAGAAATTGAATAAATATGCCATAGAGGCAACAAGGAACATATTTTGGACATAAAATCATCATATTTCTTTATTTGGGAAGATTTGGATATAAAATCATCATATTTCTTTATTTGGGAAGAGAAATATACATTTGGAAGAATCCCAATTTTTAACCCAAAATTGAAAAAATGGCAAGGGGTACCCCGTGCCGTTTTTGCAAATTTTGGCCCAAAATTGACTTTTTCCAAAAGTGATAGAAATTGAATAAATATGACCCAAAATTGAAAAAATGGCAAGGGGTACGTACCCCTTGCCGTTTTTGTCAATTTTGGCCCAAAATTGACTTTTTCCAAAAGTGATAGAAATTAAATAAATATGCCATAGAGGCAACAAGGAACATATTTTAGATATAAAATCATCATATTTCTTTATTTGGGAAGAGAAAATATACATTTTGAAGAATCCCAATTTTGACCCAAAATTGAAAAAATGGCAAGGGGTACGTTCCCCTTGTCGTTTTTGTAAATTTTGGCCCAAAATTGACTTTTTCCAAAAGTGATAGAAATTGAATAAATATGCCATAGAGGCAACAAGGAACATATTTTGGACATAAAATCATTATATTTCTTTATTTGGGAAGATTTGGACATAGAATCATCATATTTCTTTATTTGGGAAGAGAAATATACATTTGGAAGAATCCCAATTTTTAACCCAAAATTGAAAAAATGGCAAGGGGTACCCCTTGCCGTTTTTGCAAATTTTGGCCCAAAATTTACTTTTTCCAAAAGTGAATGAAATTGAATAATTATGCCATAGAGACAACAAGGAACATATTTTGGACATAATATCATCATATTTCTTTGTTAGGGAAGAGAACATATACATATTTGGAAAAACTCCAAATTTTTGACCCAAAATTGCAAAAATGGCAAGGGGTACAGTTTTCGCCCCAAATCGGCGTTTTCAAAAGTGATAGAAATTGAAAGACAATGAATTTATTTTCTTCAGATTCTAAAACTAAGTTGATTAAAAATAATCTCTTACGCCCTCTCGTGGCGAATTTGAGCATTTACATTTTTGCTCTTAGACTGCATAAATTCCTCTGTTTGATCGAAACAACTGACAATTGTCACGTTCGGGGTTACATCGAAGACGTCTCACCTTTTGAAAAAAAAGTTGTGTTCATGGGTACGAAGCCTCGTCAAGTTTTACTCACCATGGACATCAGTGCGATGTTAAATGTACTGTTTTACATCGTCTTCCCTGGCTTTTCAGTTGGTAAGTCCATTCTTTTGTTGCCTGCTTTCGACTGTTGCTACTCCTAGGTTTAGCCGAGTCTCCCTGGCGACCGATTTGAGGTTGCATCAGGCGTTCTCCATGGAAACACCAAGGTGAGGCTGTGGTAGTTACAGCAGCTCATTTCGAAAGCTTAAAGATGCCCGTTGTGCAGGAAAGTCTTGGAGAGAAACAGGCTGCAAAGCAGTAATCGAAACAGAGAGCAATATTTTAGATGGAATTATATATCTGATCATCTCACTTCATAAGACAATAAGAAGGCGACCAATGCTTGATTTTGAAAAATGACATATTTGTTATTATCAACATATTTGAAGAATTCATCCATTGTGGCTCTCTATGGTTTTGTTTGTTTTGTTATTATTGTTGTTGTTGCTGTTGATGTTGCTGCTGCTCCCTTTGCTGCTGCCTTTGCTGCTGCTGTTGCTGCTGCCTTTGCTGCTGCTGTTGCTGCTGCCTTTGCTGCTGTTGCTGATGTTGCTGCTGCTGCTGCTGCTGCTGTTGCTGTTGCTGTTGCTGCTGCTGTTGCTGTTGCTGTTGCTGCTGCTGCTGCTGTTGCTGCTGCTGCTGCTGTTGCTGTTGCTGTTGCTGTTGCTGTTGCTGTTGCTGTTGCTGTTGCTGTTGCTGTTGCTGTTGCTGTTGCTGTTGCTGTTGCTGTTGCTGTTGCTGTTGCTGTTGCTGTTGCTGTTGCTGTTGCTGTTGCTGTTGCTGTTGCTGTTGCTGTTGCTGTTGCTGTTGCTGTTGCTGTTGCTGTTGCTGTTGCTGTTGCTGTTGCTGTTGCTGTTGCTGTTGCTGTTGCTGTTGCTGTTGCTGTTGCTGTTGCTGTTGCTGTTGCTGTTGCTGTTGCTGTTGCTGTTGCTGTTGCTGTTGCTGCTATTGATGTAGAAGTATTTGTTCTTCTTTCTGTGTCACTACAGGGGTTGTAGGTTCTCATGTAGAGTTGGCAAGGACCTTTGTAAGTGGAGGACCTGAACTGTCAGCAGCTCAGATCATTGAGGATACGTCTGCGGGTAGCAAGTACCAGTGTGCGGTCCAATGCCTACGAGCTGACTGCTGTAACGCCGTCAATTATCACGACTTAACCCATCGATGTCTGATCGGTATGGTAACGGGAGGGAGTATGTACTCACAAACAGAGTCAGTGGGTTGGACATTCTATCAAAGGGTAAGCCCAAGACAGTCTTGATCATACTTGAAGGTAGTATCATACTTTGGTAAGAAACCCAAACAGAAATGTTTACCGATTTACGTATAACTTACAGGGTATGAAGATGGTGGTAGTAGAAACATACCGTTAAAAATTGTCCGCCTGAAATGGTGTATTTATCCAGAAATTAGTAAAACAACGACCTAAAATCTTTTTAATCTTTTAAAATATCAAAAATAAAAGAGAGAAGACTAAAGAAATACTGTGGCTGTTTTTCACTGTTTTCTCAAAAAGTGGTCAACGTATGGAAGTGAAATTTTCACAGATGTCTGTTACTGTATCTGTCTTGATATTTGTGTCCATGAATCTGTATTTCTTTGATAAAAAAACAAAGTATGATATTACCTTTGAACAGGTTCACAATAATGAAATTTCTTTGTCTTTCGGAATACATATTGAAAATTAGTAATAATGTGAAACAAAATCGGGATTGGAGATCATAATTGACAAATTTGATCATAATTTGACATACCGTGTATGGTGAACATGTTTCCCTCAGTAGACAATGCTGGGTGTAGGTCTCGTGTAGGATAATCTGCTTCGTTGGATCAATCTCGGATAACTCAGGAGAAACTTTCCCCGACCATTACATCTGCAAAGCCGAAGAGGATTTAGAAAAGAAACTTTGAATTTATATTGTTCCGAATCGTTAGTAATATAAAGATCGCAAATTTGTTCAATTTATTTAAGGCTTATTTGTACCAGGGCTGGATTTCATCAAACTAAGATAAATGAGTTGTCTGTGTCACCATAGTGATTTGCATTGTGACATCACACGTTGCTTAGAAATTAAGATTGATTCACACACTTAAGATCAATCTTAGCGCTTTGTGAAATCGGCTCTTGGTCTCCTAATAAAAACATTTCTGAACGGTATAACCAAACAAAATGGCCGTCACATTTACAAATACTTATCATTCATGCAATACGACCTTCAAGTGGTACAGTCCTAGCATAATGGTGAATGTCTTGAAATTTTATCTGAGTAGGCCTAATTTATTTTGCCCGCCAAAAATTGGCGCAAACAAACTTAGTTCGGTTATATTAACGCCTAAAAACAGAAGAAAAAAAAAAGGAAAAAAAAGATCATGCTACCAAAATTAAATAAATAACATTTCACATTCGACATCTATTTCTGACATTCATTTGATAAATCGTACACAGACAATAAATGTATTAGTGCTTTGGTCTCATCTCCGAAAGAAATATAACGAAAAGGAAAAAATTTACATAATATTTTTTATTTATCAATTCATTTACTTATTTTAGAAATGCTTGTGGAAATTATGTCCCCATGGCGTTGACTGCAGTGTTCAATGTATCCATGGGATAACTACGGATGTCTGTCTTTGTAAGGATGGTAACGCTGGACGGAGGTGTCATATCACACCAGGTAAAACCTGAATAAGAATTAAAAAGTTCAATTATTCCAAATGTAAAGTGAAATTTGTTCAAGTCAACGTTTCGAGAAGTCCATGTTGATCATCCTCTTTCAAATAATTGCTTGGAGTTAGGAGGGCCTGATGCGTTTCGATTCTATCGCAAGATCTTTATCGAAGGGTCATAATTAGCCTTCGACAAAGATCCTGATAGGATCGAAACGCGTCAGGCCCTTCTAACTCCAAGCGTTTTATAAATTTCAGGTGATTATTTTGGCTGATGAGCAATTTGCTGCAGTTTATCACTTGTTTGGATTAATTTTGATTTCAAAATTGATTATTTGAGAAAAGTGGGAGAGAAATAGCGAACAGGGAAAAATGTTACCTCAGTGAAGCAGTTTTCTCTCAAAGTATACAGGAATGTTGTTTAGTCTATGACTGCGATTGTCAACTATTTTGAAATGTTTATCATCAAATAACCACAAGTAAAGGGAAACTGACTGAACATTTTGAAAATTTCGTCGTTAGTTAGAATTATAAAGCAATATTATCATTCTTTTCCCCCAGAGTGTAATGTTGCGCTTGGTATGGAGACTAAGACAATTCCCGATGCCTTGATCAGCGCATCATCCTCTGTAAACGGCACACACGTACCAGGCAAAGCTAGACTCCATCAACCAGCCGCTAGTTGGGTCGCAGCGAGTGACGATGCTCTACCTTGGCTCAGGATCGATTTGCTTGCTCTTACCATGATCAGTGGAGTGATCACCCAGGGGGCAGGGATAGACGGAGGGGGATGGGTCACGAAATATAAACTTACCTACACGGAAGTAGCTTACAGAGATGTTAGTATCGTCTACAAGGACTACACTGGACTGCAAAAGGTAAGCGCTCCAATAATTCGATGAATTGTCTATGGGAAAATGCAACAAACAGATTCAGAATTGAGATTTTTTTCCCAAAGAAAAAGTCCAAATAAGAACCAGGGTCGAAATTCGATGTAGTTTCCATGGAAATATGCCACAAACAGTGATCAGCTTCGAAATTTATATTTTTCAAAAGAAAAAGTCTAAATCAAAATCTGAGTCGAAAGTAATTTGTTTTCGATCAACGCCGATGCCCACCGATTCATTCGCCTTCATGATATCAAGTTCACGTGCACTGCAAACACAGCAGGTTTTATCACCTGGGCCAATTTCATAGAGCTGCTTAAGCACAAAATTTGCTTAAGCATGAAAAAGTCTTCCTTGATAAAACAGGATTACCAAGCAAATTTCCATGTGAAATTTACTGCTTTTGACTTGTATTCGGCCATTTTTTGCCGAGGATAACATTCACAAAGTTTGGGCTGTCATACTGATTTTGAAGGTTTTTTGTGCTTAAGCAAATTCTGCTGCTTAATGAGGGTACAAAATGACAAATGACAAATAAACTATACATTCTTGTTATTTTCCTTTTCAAGATATTCTCTGGAAATTTGGACGAATCGTCTGCCGTGAAACACTTACTGGATCCTGTCATTGAGAGCCGAAGCCTGACCTTTGTGATGCTGGAGTGGGTCCGAGCATGCAGTGCACGTGTGGAGATTGTCGGTTGCTACATAGAAGGTACACAAGAAAATAGTAAGAAAGATTTGAGGCTTTGCATGGTGACAATTGGTATGTGGATTGGTTTGCGGAAACACCATGTAAGAATCGTTCATACTTTCGCACTTCGTTCGCACTTCTCGCAAGGTATCCACGTTTCAAGTAGTCTACTCTCGTCCCCAGGTCTCCTGATGATGACTAGAGCAGGCTAGTCGAAACGTTGAGACCTTACGAGAATGGTGTCTCCGCAAACCGATCCACATATTAAGAAAAAGTAATCATCAAATAACCACAGGGGAAACTTACTGGTTGATTTTTAAGTCATTAAAATGTGAACAATGACAAATTGACTGGAGTGGATTCGAACCAGCGACCTCCGGAACACCGTACCGGTCTATTAGACCATGATTAGACTCACTGCATGACCGCAAGACTGACCGTCTCTACGGTCTCTCCAAATGACCAACTGAATGACCGTCTCAATGCGTTGCTGACCTGGGGCCAATTTCACGGTCTTGCTTAGCACAAACATTTGCTAACCATGAAATTTCTGTCTTAATCAAAACAGGATTAACAACTAAATTTCCAATATTTGTGTATCACATGTGATTGTTCTTCGACTGTAGTTTATGGCTGTGAATATCAAATGGATTTTAATGGCGTTTTGATTGATTGAGCAAGACATTTTTTGCTAAGCAATGTTGATGTGCTTAACAGCTCCTAGAAATTGGCCCCAGTACTCTACGACCTCCAGACCCACTGACCAACCGTATGGAGAGAGAGCTTGACCATAATTTTATTACGAAGCTGTATAAGGGACATGCTGGAAAAAAAAGTGTACGAGTTATATGCCGTACGTACGAGTTCTATGTCGTACGTACGAGATATAAGGCGTACGTACGACTTATGAGTCATATTTCGTACGTACGAGATTCATTTACATCTCGTACGCACAACATACAACTCGTATGTACGACATACAACTCGTACGTACGACTTACATCTCGTACGTACAACATACAACTCGTACGTACGAGATATAACTCGTACGTACAAGTTAGGTCAGAGAGAGGCAATTGTTTCAGCATGTCCCTAATACGGCTTCGTACTTTATACATACCGAAATGTTTATTCATCAATCTACCAATCTATTCACCCTTCAGATTCTGGGTGGTTCTTGGCATTCAAGGGTCGAGCAGGAACGGGAGTGAGCATCTATGAGGCTTGGACCAATCAGATCAATGACCCAAGCCAGGTCGAGGGAGATCGCGCCCACAACAGCCAACATCACTACCGAGACAACATCATATTCCACCTGTGGAACAATCTCTCCATAACAGAGGTGAGTTTTGGATATCGAGATACTTTCTCCATCGTGCTGCAATTTACAAAACAATGCCATACGATCCTTCCTTCTGTCTATAAGATGTAGCTCACTGTTTTCGTTTGGGGGATTCTTTTAGAGGGTCTCAGTTTTTTTTTCATCTATTTCTGAATGTTGTGAAAGGTTTGTGGCCCGGTTCCTTCCTAGTCCGTATAAAGATATGGTCTGCGGTAGCACGTGTATGGAACAATCAAAGAAAAGTGTCTGAACAAAACATACTTTTGAATATTAAATTCCTAGCGGTATGGCATCTGCACTAGTAAGCAGGAGGTCGTGTGTTCGAATCCCACCCGAGCCAGCATGTGATTTTTTCACGTGCACTCACAAGCACTGAGTATACAGTGCTCGTCCACGTCGGTGAAGGGCAAGCCTAATTTGCATAAAACGTACTTTTGTTGAATACAACTTTTGTGAATAAAACAAATGAAAAAGTCATACTTTTGTTTGTCTATTTAATCCACCACATACAGGGTAGGCCCCCTATATGGTGTTCAAGTACCGCAAAACTTATACCCTTTCCGCCATTCATCCGTTGATTGTATTTTTATCTTTGATATTTGAAATTAAAAAATATAAATTAATGTTTCCATGCGGATCTGAAGTGCCGCGTCTGTTCAATAGACGTTTCAAACATTGCGCTTTGCTCGTCCCCCGCGAAAATACCATGTGCGCGTGACTGAAATTTAAATATATTCCTTTGACGCATCACAACAGGTACGGCTGGGCTTACACACTCTCAGCCCTGCACAGGAACATGTGGTCATGATATTTAACGGGACTGGTAGGGATGTCCAGGGGTGGTTTCAGACAGCTACCATCATCCACACTCCCTGGACTGACCTTTACAGTGGCAATACTGTCAGAGAGACCATGGCTGGTGTTCAAACCAGGTAAAATAACCTACTGATATTAATTGGATGTGATGTTATGGGAGGGGTGGGAGGGGTGGGGATGATGTGGGATGGGATGGGATGGGATGGGATGGGATGGGATGGGATGGGATGGGATGGGATGGGATGGGATGGGATGGGATGGGATGGGATGGGATGGGATGGGATGGGATGGGATGGGATGGGATGGGATGGGATGGGATGGGATGGGATGGGATGGGATGGGATGGGATGGGGTGGGATGGGATGGGATGGGATGGATGGGATAGATGGGATGGGATGGGATATATGGGATGGGATGGGATGGGGTGGGATGGGATGGGATGGGATGGGATGGCGTGGGGTGGGATGGGATGGGATGGGATGGGATGGGATGGGATGGGATGGGATGGGATGGGATGGGATGGGATGGGATGGGATGGCGTGGGGTGGGATGGGATGGGATGGGATGGGATGGGATGGGATGGGATGGGATGGCGTGGGGTGGGATGGGATGGGATGGGATGGGATGGGATGGCGTGGGGTGGGATGGGATGGGATGGGATGGGATGGGATGGGATGGGGTGGGATGGGATGGGATGGGATGGCGTGGGGTGGGATGGGATGGGATGGGATGGGATGGGATGGGATGGGATGGGATGGGATGGGGTGGGGTTGGGTGGGGTGGGGTGGGATGGGTTGGGATGGGATGGGATGGGATGGGATGGGATGGGATGGGATGGGATGAGATGGGATGGGATGGGGTGGGGTGGGATGGGATGGGTTGGGTTGGGATGGGTTGGGTTGGGATGGGATGGGATGGGATGGGATGGGATGGGATGGGATGGGATGGGATGGGATGGGATGGGATGGCGTGGGGTGGGATGGGATGGGATGGGATGGGATGGGATGGCGTGGGGTGGGATGGGATGGGATGGGATGGGATGGGATGGGATGGGGTGGGATGGGATGGGATGGGATGGCGTGGGGTGGGATGGGATGGGATGGGATGGGATGGGATGGGATGGGATGGGATGGGATGGGGTGGGGTTGGGTGGGGTGGGGTGGGATGGGTTGGGATGGGATGGGATGGGATGGGATGGGATGGGATGGGATGGGATGAGATGGGATGGGATGGGGTGGGGTGGGATGGGATGGGTTGGGTTGGGATGGGTTGGGTTGGGATGGGATGGGATGGGATGGGATGGGATGGGATGGGATGGGATGGGATGGCGTGGGGTGGGATGGGATGGGATGGGATGGGATGGGATGGGATGGGATGGGATGGCGTGGGGTGGGATGGGATGGGATGGGATGGGATGGGATGGGATGGGATGGGATGGGATGGGATGGCGTGGGGTGGGATGGGATGGGATGGGATGGGATGGGATGGCGTGGGGTGGGATGGGATGGGATGGGATGGGATGGGATGGGATGGGATGGGGTGGGATGGGATGGGATGGGATGGCGTGGGGTGGGATGGGATGGGATGGGATGGGATGGGATGGGATGGGATGGGATGGGATGGGGTGGGGTTGGGTGGGGTGGGGTGGGATGGGTTGGGATGGGATGGGATGGGATGGGATGGGATGGGATGGGATGGGATGGGATGAGATGGGATGGGATGGGGTGGGGTGGGATGGGATGGGTTGGGTTGGGATGGGTTGGGTTGGGATGGGATGGGATGGGATGGGATGGGATGGGATGGGATGGGATGGGATGGGATGGCGTGGGGTGGGATGGGATGGGATGGGATGGGATGGGATGGCGTGGGGTGGGATGGGATGGGATGGGATGGGATGGGATGGGATGGGGTGGGATGGGATGGGATGGGATGGCGTGGGGTGGGATGGGATGGGATGGGATGGGATGGGATGGGATGGGATGGGATGGGATGGGATGGGGTGGGGTTGGGTGGGGTGGGGTGGGATGGGTTGGGATGGGATGGGATGGGATGGGATGGGATGGGATGGGATGGGATGAGATGGGATGGGATGGGGTGGGGTGGGATGGGATGGGTTGGGTTGGGATGGGTTGGGTTGGGATGGGATGGGATGGGATGGGATGGGATGGGCTTGGATGGGATGGGTTGGGTTGGGATGGGATGGGATGGGATGGGATGGGATGGGATGGGATGGGATGGGATGGGATGGGGTGGGGTGGGATGGGATTGGGATGGGATGGGATGGGATGGGGTGGGGTGGGGAGGGTGGGATGGGATGGGATGGGATGGGATGGGATGCGATGGGTTGGGATGCGATGGGTTGGGATGCGATGGGATGGAATGGGATGGGTTGGGATAAACAATAAAAGAGCCAGGGAACAAAGAACCAAAATTTGGAACCAGGGGTCATACATCCGGTTCTTTTAGAACCTTTCTGCCCAAAGTGAAGTCAAAAACTGAAGTCGTGTTCACGTGTACGGATTGCTTGCAGCGCCGGCTACCGACGGTTCGTATTGGACAAGTGCGCATACGCCACGTGCGCAGACGACTGTGGCTGGCTAGTGGTCAACGACTGTCAAGCCCCGTGTGCTTGCCCGTGGGAGGGGTCACTGTACGGAAAAGATGTCCCATCCAGGATAATGTACAGCAAGACCACGACGGCCAGCAATAGGAACACCCTTGCAGGTAGGTTGATAGATAGTACCTGCTGTTTCTCAGAATCATGAACTGCATTTTCAGTCGAGAAAGAAAAACGGTTTTCAGACAGATCACGAAGCGGGTTAACTGGATTGTATCGATCTTGTTTTCTGACATCCACGTCCGAAATGTTTCTGTTCGAGTTCACATTAGCCTAGAAACCACAGAGAACAACGCAACAATGTCCCCTTAAAAAAAGCAAACATAAATATCACTCCGATACAGGGATATATTTCTCATCGTCAACTTTAATGCAGACATTTTAATACCCTAACGAAGTCTAAACACTGCTCTTGAGCCAACGCATTTTAGCTTTATACACAATCCTAATTGTACGGCAAGGGATATTAGAGAAGAAAAAATATGTTTCAAAAATTTCTTAATTAGCTTATGATAGTTAACGGTTCGAGAGACAACACATTATCTGCGCCGGTTTGTCCATGCACTTGTTGTGTCCATTACTGGTAGACCAGTGGTCGATTTCACGAAGCCCTGCGATCGATCGTAACTCGAATTACGATGGACAACCCATCGTATCTTACGTAGGCAGGCGCAGTTCTAGAGCCAAAATTGTTTGGGGGGCTCGAAGTTCCATTATTATTATAATTTTTTTTTTTTTTTTTTTTGGGGGGGGGGGGGGGGCTAGAAGACCCAATATTTTGGGTTCTTCTAACACTCGCTTCTGCTATGTCTTATTAGGGGTCGAGAAAAAATTGACCACACAACGCATTTTTTATGTAATTCAATGTATTTTCAATAATGTTTTCTTTCAATTGCATTTTTTTTTTGGGGGGGGGGGGCTAGACAAACTTTGGTTATACAAACTAGCACCCCCCCCCCCCGTAGAACCGCGCCTGTACGTGGGGCTGCAATGCATTATAACTCCTACGATTGATAGTAAGTTACGAAGAGTTTGATGAAATCGACCCCTGAGGGGCTGATGAGAAGAATTTGCCTTTTAAAAAAACCTGACTGTCACACTTACGGTGACTCTCACACGCTTTGCCTTTTTGTTTTATATAGATATTGGCTTTGCTGATGTGCTTACCATTCATGTCAAGTTTTGAGAGCATTGCGCGGGAAAAAGTTTGTCATCTGTCATGACTCGATCGTCTGCAAATTTAAAAAGTGAACTGACGTGACAATAGGCCTTACACACGGCGCATCCATCTTGTCACCTTTCTTGTATACCCGTTGGAAAAGATAACACCAATTCTAAAAAGGAAACAGGTACCAGACTATACTTTGAATCCAAGCCTCGGTTTGATTGCACTGCTTCGAATGTAGGATGGATGCACAGTGAATAAAAATATGAAAGTTCAAACTCTTCAATGACGCATTCAAATTTAGTGAATTATCTCTTTATTTTATTAGGTATTTTTTCGAATTGTGACGATGTCGCTAGGCAGCATTTATATAACGTCGTTAAATATGTAAACTTATGTATTAATCATTGTGTAATGAAAAATAAATATCGATAATTATTAATTGATAAGGATACAGAGATATCACGCTGCACAATGGGCGCTGATGAAAAAAAAGCGTGGCTTAATTATTCACAATTTTCCTTTTCAGAAAAAGAGGTATGCAGTTTTAGAATTTGCACCAAAATGTGTAATTTTTCCTTAAAGGGATGGTACAGAATTGGTAAGATAAAAATACTTTAAGATCACAGATTCACATAAAAATTACACAGTATAATGGTGATGATAGGAGAAAACATCCCATGAAATGT
This sequence comes from Astropecten irregularis, assembly GCA_963971285.1. Lineage (NCBI taxonomy): Eukaryota > Metazoa > Echinodermata > Asteroidea > Paxillosida > Astropectinidae > Astropecten > Astropecten irregularis. The sequence continues at coordinate 16,608,123 of OZ020255.1, read as the reverse complement.
TTTTGTCTGAAATGCCATATTCGTTGAGAAATAAATGAAACTATTTTCCGGTTGGAATAATACGCTTCTAAGCGTTTTATTATGAACGCATAATATCGTTGAAATGTGTAAATGGGTTTTCACTATTTTCTCGTGACCCAGATGGCTGATTGACCTCAAACTTCTACAGGTTTGTTATATGATGGATTACATAATGTGCTTTCACTGTCAGCAACGGGTTTGTCGCAAAAACCAGTTCTGTACCATCCCTGTAATGTGTTTAGACAAGTGAATGCCAGAAACTTGATAAAAATATCACTAACCACTACTTATTATTAACACTATATATCACTATGTTGAATATTCATAGCAATGTGCAAATATAATTAGCTAGAGGAAGAAGTCTCTAAATGTTATAGTCCAGTAAATATTTCATTCATATTAATTATGTATGATTATTTAATTTCATACGTTTTAATGAGTGCAATTTTAATAAGACAATCACAAAGACTAAGATAGGTCTGTAAATATATACACAATAGCCAATTCACTGATAAAATACGTGTAAGATGAACAAGAAATTTATACAGAACAAAACAAACAAACAAGCGTTTTATATTTAAGGTTTATTTACAACATTTTGTCTTAGGGTCTTGTACATAAAAATGATAAAAACGACAGTAGTCCAATATAAGCCTATAATATAATTTTGGTTCCAACAATGTTGGCTTTGCATAAAAATAGACACAGCCTGCGTAGAAATTAAAAATCAATTCTTACTGTCTCTATCAAAGGTAGCATATAGGATTTGTAAAGATGTGCGTTTTGGCCGAATTTGGTACTTAAACAGAAGTGAAGTTCTTAAACTTCCTTACATACATTGTTTCATGTACCTTTTTACGCTTTGTTCATCATTCTGGATAACAGAAATACGGCCAAAATTACCCCCCCCCCCCCCTCCGAATCCTTCACGGTAACACCACGCTTTCGAAATGCTACTAAATCGTTCGATCTTTTTAAAGGACACTAAATCTTGATTTCCTTGAAAAACCCAGCATCTGATGAACCAAGATTTCTCATGGTGACTGTTTGCACTGTTTACGAACTGTTGAGTCCATTTTCTGTCTCAAACTCAATAATTTTTTTTGGAGGCCTTGCAAATCCTGTACGCTGCCTTTAAGTGTGGGAGACCTGTTGTGCAACGAATTACACATCCCTCAGAATGACCTGTTATGTCCTTGAGGCGTATTCACGTATTAGTAGTGGACCCTAAGGCCAATTAACTTGATCATTTTTTATGGACATAAGTTTCACAATTCCGATTTGAAATATTAAACGGTTTTACCTACAAGTAAATACATGTCACCTAAAGATAATTCATTCCTTGATGGTTATTAAGAAAGCTTTCAGGCTTTGTATAGTAAGAGTTTATGTGTGGAGCGGCTTGTGGTAATACACCATGCATGTAATTCGTACTTTTCGCATTTCCTATGGCCTCGCACTCCTCGTTTGGTCTCGACGTTTCGATTAGTCTAATCTGGTAATCTTCAAAAGGTGAATATTCTTGGTACAATGTATATCTTTTCAATGCTCGTACCGTGTGGATATCACACGCAGAATTATATACAATTCAATAAAAATTCTGATATAAAAAGCATCATTTCAAACGGGTAAAAATATGCATTACCCGCTTATGAATTGGAGAAAAGGATTGAAAACAACAACAACAATGAGCGAACAACTTTTGAAAGATTCAAATGTTCGTGTCAGCAAAGACTTAAATAAGATTTCGGATGTAATGAACTTAACAGAATTTTATACGAATTTCATTTTGCATTCTGATTGTCAATGGCATTAAAAAGTAGATTAAGTCTATTATTATACTTGTGATATCAAAAGCAAGCTTACAGGTACTATCATACTTTGTAGCATACTGAAACAGAAATCTTCACAGATAACCTATAACCTACCGTGACATAAAGATGGTGATGGTAGAAACGTACCGTAAAATGTTTTCTGCCTGAAATGCTGTATTTATCCAGAAAAGATTAAAACCCGTGACCAAAAACAATGTTGATCTATTAAAGAGCAAACTAAGTGACAAGATTTTAAAATAAACATACTGTGGGCGTTTTTCACTGTTTTCTCAAGAAGTGGCCACCGTATAGGACTGGGAATTTCACAGATGACAGTTACTGTATCTGTCTTGATATTTTTGCTCATGAATCTGCATTTCTTTGACAAAAACCAAAGTATGATATTACCTTTAACGTTCTCTGCATTGTAAAACAAGCAATTAAACATTTGATTCTTGTCCTTACCGTCAAATCGGGTAAGACATCTTTAAGTCCGAAAAGGTGAAACAAACCAGATCTCCTAGTAACCGTTTGCATCGATTAAATTGACTTGAGTTCGCCGTCTGGTATGGGGCAACCTCCATGGTGTCTGAAATGAGTTTGAAAAAAGGAGTAAAGCTCAATTAAAATTTCAAATTTAGTTGAATTGTAAGAAATAACAGATGGCTGGAATTCAAAAAAACAAAATGAATAAATTAAAGTACTAATTTTGCACGCTGTTCATGGAATGTTAATGCTTCACTGAATATAGACATCTGAGTAAGTAGCAAAGAGTATTAAATATTACTATTTGTTTTGTCAAATATTCCATGGACAGCTTGCAAAACGAGTAACTTTATAAACATAACTTTATTAACATATTAACATATTAACACTCTTCTTAGGAATGATCAATTTGTTTCATAGTCTAATAAGTAGGAGAGAGTCCTTATTAGATAAATGCTTTACTGGACTTTTGGGTGTCATATGTTTGTTTTGAAAAAAAAAACATCACCAATTCCGATCAACTGCTTTTTGACTCACCATGTAGTTACAAAAAAGAACAATAGTTTGTCTAAGCCACCAGTATAATTATGTGTTACAATAAATTGGCCGCCTATATTAAATTGTCGGCAAAAAAAAACAATCATTTGAAATATAAACGGATCATTGTTTAAGTGTCCGCCCACCTTTTCAGCACTTCGCACACGCCCCTCCCCGACACACCGTTCACGGTAAACCGACTCAACCCTTCTCGTATGATCACGCTCCAATCGCCGTCCATGTTGAAATGCATGACGTCATCGATGACGACATCAACGAACAGTTCCTCCCCGACTATGATGTTCAATGACAAATCATTTGATTAATGTATTAATGCTAATAACATAATGCATCGGAAAATCTAGATTTCTGCAATGATAGTCCTCGATCGGAAATCTTTTTTTTTTTTTCAAATAAATTCCTCACAAAAGTTTTGCAACTCAAGTTGGAGGGGCAATAAATTTCTCATTGTTCCACCATCATAATGTGAATATGGTATCATTGGAAAACATGATTATCCCACCTGAGCAAGCATGTGATTTTTTTCTCACGTGATCTCACTAGCACTGAGTATACAGTGCTTATCCACGTCGGTGAAGGGCAAGCCTAATTGGCATATTATGATTATCCCTCTTTACACATGATGATGTGTCATTTGTCATGCTAATGTAATCGTGGAATGTGCAAATATGCAGCAATGCCAACAATGAAATGTTGTTTTCAGTAATGAATTCCCAATCGTTTCGAGGATGGACTGAGTTTGATGAATGGTGTTGATGCGCTGATGCGTGAAAGCACAGTCCAAACATGGTGTATTCTCATTTGCATTTTGCAACATTTCACTTCTGACTTTGCCCTTTATTCAGGATCAGAGAAATGCACATTCCATGATTACATAATCACAACAGATGGCACATCATTGTAAAGAGGAATAATTAAGCTTTCCAATGATACCAGTTTCACTGTTCATAGATCAGTAACAAACAAGATATCATCCCTCAAACTTGAGTTGCAGAACTTTTTGAGGGGTTTATAAAAGTTGTAAAAGTCATCGATTTAATGATGTAAAATTCCAATCGTGGCTCACCTTCAGGCACCATACTAAACGTGAATTCCATTGGTGGATCTTTAGACTTTTCCATCAAATCAGCCAATGGCAGATCGACAGACACGGCCGGGATGACCTCGCCTGTCGGCCGAATCACAAAACCCGACGTCAGGCTGAAACAAGACCAAATATTTCATCAGAAAAAGGAAAATCACTTTTTAAAGCATTCAATGACAGAGAGAGATTGCAATCAACAGATTATCTACATACAGTTTGTACACACGAAGCGGCAATTTAATACTTTGTTTGGCCCTGTATCGTCATATCATTAACATGGTATAATATAGTGTTACTCGTTTGCATACTAATATGGCTATTTTTACTTTTGTGGAGCAAAGTTTACCGTAAAATTACAGAAAACAAAATGTCCGTATAAGAGCCGTTTGGCACAACAGTAATTGATGGGAAGTGTGCAACAGGGTGCCTTAAGAGTAAAGACTATCCAGACGATTTTGTAGATTTGTCCCATTAACAGGTGGGGAATTTTCTCGGCAAATCGACACTGAAAACGGAGACAGAACCTTGATCGTGGGACCCAAGGTGTGCCACGAAGTATATGTGCCACTTTTACACTATCTCGGGGTTTTTGAGGTTTGTTTTCCCTAGTTGTGCGACAACTTTCCACTGATTTTTGAGATATTTTGTTTGTCAAGCAACCTACTTGGAAACCACTCCAGGATAACAGAAGGCTCCGATATGCAGACACATACCGTTCTGTGCATGGATAGAAAAAAAATCGAAGACATTTCTCATGTTTGGGGTTCGGTTCGATTCGGTTCGTTTCGTTTCCGTTCGGTTTCGTTCGGACCAGTTTGATTCAGTTCGGTTCGGTTTGGACCAATTCAGTTTAGTTCGGTTCCTTTAATTTCGTTTCAGTTCGGTTCGGTTCGGGCCGACTCAGTTTAGTTCAGTTCCTTTCGTTTCGTTTCAGTTCGGTTTGGAACGATTCAATTTGGTTGGGTTCGGATCCGTTCGGTTCGATTCGGTTCGGTTCGGTTTGTTAAACTGATTATGCAACAGGTGAAAGGTCAGGTCAGCATTGGGGTCTATTCCTCATCGTCCACCTCGGTGGTCCCCGGTTCGAATCCAACCAAAGGCACAGCGCGTGGCTTTCCTCGGATATATTATCTGACGTTTTTCTTAATACAAACTGACGTTTTGAGTTCAAATAATTCAAGGCACACTGGCAGAACTATGACTTAATGACCGAAATGAAATGAGTAATAAAAGACGAAGGTCATACATGGGATGGCAGCCAAGGACGCCCATGAATGCCAGCAACTCAATCATTTTGTAGCCGGATCCTTCCCAATTAAGCTACCCAGCTCCGATTAAGGATGAGTAGCCTCCCAACATTATCATTTTCATCTACATTATCATCTACTTGAACGAAAAAAGTGTACAAAACCTTTGGCAATAAATCAGCATTTCTAACAAATTAACATTTTTAACTGAAGTGCTTTTTTTACGGTAGTTTCATTGTGTGCAGACGATTTCCCAAAACAAATATGTAAAGCTCTCTACGACAAAATATTCAGTCAAAAATAACCAAGAAGTTGTATATATTGATGTATATATTGGCAACTTATGTCTATTATTGTAAGCGGATAATCACAGTAATACGTCTAGGTTCGGTTCGGTTCAGTTCGGTACGGCTCGGTTCGACTCGGTTTGATTAGGTTCGGTTCGGTTCGGTTTGGGTCGGTTTGGTTCGGTTCGGTTCGGTTCGGCTCGGCTCGGTTCGGTTCAATTTGTTAAACTGATAATAGGACACAAATACTTACTTCCAAGACAATGAAATTCAGGATGTAACTGCGCATGTCTGACCACCGACGAGGACCTAAATACATGTATTGCAATAATTTAAAAATACAATCCTGTGAAAATTGTAAATAATATCATATTAAGTGGTACTTGAATACGTCTGATATCTTGAATACTTGTCATACATGTAATATTTGCGATAACGTGATAGGAATGTACCTAGTGATCTGTCCTTGACCCCAGTAAGGGTAATCTTTTCCTCCTCCCGGTCGCCAACTCGGACCACGCCCTCTAACTTACCAAAATGCTCGTAATGGACCTGTTTAATACTAAAAAGAAACAGATGAACAACAAAAATGCGTTAATAAAAATGTTCAGCAAAAGAAATCATCCCTACAAAAACAAGAATAGGATTTTTTTCGTAAAAATAATAATCACTCAAAAGACAATGTTCCAGACTAAAATATGAACGAAATTCGTAATGTTGTGTTTTTTGTGTTCGTGCTTATGTTTTTGTTTTCATCTGAAGACGTAGCACAGAATTCGACAAAGCCCATATTTTCTTTTCGCTCCACACACACACATCTATCCACACAGTCATCTAAGAATATGTATGCATCATAACAGAGTGGAGGTTATCTAAGGACGCAGATATAATATCGAGATCAGTAGCGTGGCCCCTATCCCCCTCAAAATGTTCCTCCCGTCTACAGCGTCTCGATCTTATAAGATCGCCGAGTCATCACACCCCCACTCCCCTGGCACACCTCATCACCCGTCCCCCTCTCCCCGTCTCAGCCTACAATTCTTACGATCTCAGCTTCTGGAAGAACTGTCCCGTCCATTTCTCCTTAGCGAGGTTGTAGGCAGCCAGACGAGGATGCACGTCGGTCGCGAAATCGTAAAAGGGTGTGGTCCTCGTCCATCTTGGGGAAAAAGAGACATATGGAAAGAAAATTTGATCACAGATATCTTCCACTTCCTCAGTGAGTGCCTTGGATCTTCGGTGTTGAATCTTGGGTCTTTGGTTTTTGGTTTTTGGTCTTGGGTCTGGGGTCTTGGGTCTTGGGTCATGGGTCTTGGGTCTTGGGTCTTGGGTCTTGGGTCTGGGGTCTTGGGTCTTGGGTCTTGGGTCCTGGGTCCTGGGTCCTGGGTCTTGGGTCTTGGGTCTTGGGTCTTGGGTCTTGGGACTTGGGTCTTGGGTTTTGGGTCTTGGGTCTTGGGTCTTGGGTCTTGGGTCTTGGGTCCTGGGTCCTGGGTCCTGGGTCCTGGGTCCTGGGTCCTTGGTCCTGGGTCTTGGGTCTTGGGTCTGGGGTCTTGGGTCTTGGGTCTTGGGTCTTGGGTATTTGGGTCTTGGGACTTGGGTCTTGGGTCTTGGGTCTTGGATCTTTGGATCTTTGGATGTTGGGTTTTGGGCCCTTTGGTCTTGGGTCTTGGATGAGTTTCCTCCTTAATGTTCCACTTTGTAACTTTAACTGGAGGTGCTGTGTCGAGTGGTAGGCCTATTTTAGTTTACAAGCTGACATTAGTTTGACAACTCAGATTTGAAGGCAGAGGTTGTCTTTTGGGTGATTATTGAAGGAGGCAAATCATTCAATTTCTTTGTTGTTTTGTGGAAGAACGAATTCACAAATGTCTTAGTTCTTGAGTGGTTTATTTGGAATTGATTTTCATGTCCTCTTGTGGATGGCTTCATTGAAGTGACGCTAGTATCTCTACTTGATACATGTTGAGACTATAAATCCATGGAGTTCATGGTCTCACTTACAGAAAGGAGCAGCGGAGTTGTACAAGTGGTCTGGTGTCTTCCTTTTCCCATGTGCGTCTTATTCCAACTCTGGAAAATGGGAAACAAATTGGAAAAAAAGAAAGGCTGCATTTAGAAAATGAAGAACCTCCCTAGCCCATCACCATTTTACATTTTTGATGACCATTCACCAGAAGGGGTGGTATTAAAATCAGGGCATATATGGCGGAAAATAATGGTGTTTTTGCCAACCTGTATGGGGGCTCGAAAAAAGCCCTACATGAACGTGATTGACATGATTCTCTCAATACACTGTATATGCCATTTGTTGAGACAAGCCTATACATTTTGATTTCCCTTTTGGAATTTATACATCGCACACAGGTCTCCTGATGAAGACTATAGAGCAGTAGAGTCGAAACGTTGAGACCTTACGAGAGTAGGAACAAAATCAAAGTGCGAAAGTACGAACGATTCTTACATGGTGTTTCCGCAAACCGATCCACATACAAATTGTCACCATGCAAACCCTCACATCTTTCTCTCATCACACACAAACATCAACAGAGGGGTTGGTGCCGAGGTCAAGAATGTTTGTGATATTTTTTCGAGGCAAAGTGTTTATGAATCGCCCACTCGGTAGTAAAAGTCGACCACAATGACTGATTGAGGGCATAGGCCTCCCATTCTACAAACTGCGTTCATCGTAAACCACATACCGACAAGGCCCGTCATACTTGATCCTCCACGCCTTCATGGGTTCAATGACCGAGCAGTCAAGTCCGCCTCCGGTGAACCCGTCCTCTTGGACACCGGTCACGAGGCAGTGAGGATGCCGTGGGAGGACGAGATCTCCCAGGCCTGGTAGACGGAGCAGAAACCAGATGTCCCGGTGACCGTCCGGTCGGATGGCCACACGGGCTATCAGGCGAGTTGAACCCGTCTGGTCAGAGCCGTTCACGTAAAAGGAATTGTGACCCTGTTGGAGTAAAGAAAATCAGATCGTGATCAGATGATATCACGCCCCGTATACGTCGAACGTTGAATGTAGGCCTACTATGTACGCGAGATCACTGGATGAAAATTAATTAACGAGACCACATCGAAACGCGTCATTTTGGCAGATGAGCAGTTTGCAGCAGTTTATTACTTTTATTACTTGTAGAGACCAGATCTTGACTTTTTTTGGAAATGCTTGAAAATGCGGTTTCATATACATGAACCAGAAGGGTGAAAAGACTAAAAATTAAGTCAAGTGCATGATTAGTTGGAGTTTGGCAAGAATGAATGACCGAAGCGAACAGTTTCTTCTCTGCTTAAACAAAAACGATGTACAATCATAATCATGGGCCTACATCGTGTATGCAGCCAAAAACCATCTAGACACGAAGTTGTGTTTGATATCACAAAGATGTAGGATGTTTGCGGTGACACCATGTATTAGACTCTTTCGAGACTGAGCTGTGGCTCTGAGAAGAGCCGATAACTCAACATCTCAGGCATCTCAGGCACTGTGTGCTCCGTCAGACGTCATTGGATATCAAAATACACCATCAAAGACTACAATACAGACTGCACAGAGGTTTCGAAAGGTCAGGCTTAAGTTTGAGGTCACATGTTCGAATCCAGTTTGAAGTGTTAACATCATTTTGATGATCAAAGATCTTAAACTACATTAGGCCTAATTATCCCTCCAGCAGGTGTCGATATCACGAAGCCCTACGATCGATCGTAACTCGAGTTACGAAGAATAACTCATCGTACAACTTCTACGTGGGGCGCAATGCATAATAAGTCCTACGATTGATAGTAAGTTACAACAATGAGTTTGGTGAAATCGATCCGATCCAAAGGACTAAACTAATTGAAACTCACAAATAGATCGTCGTCAATTTCCGTGCTGGTGTCAAGTTCATCCATCCTCTGCTGGTGTTGCCTCTGCAGTGCCGGATCCTTGCCTCTCCTCCTGGCGTGGGTCGTGCGGCGCCGAGCGAGAGACAACAGCAGTCGCATCAGGTGGAACTTGACGGCGAACCACCTGCCAGGGACAGCGTACACGCCGTACAGAGGCTTGGGGTCTGGGGTAACCAGATTCACGCCGATGTAAGCGAGGACCGCCAGGCCCAAGAAACACAAACCATGGAGGAAGGAAGGACAACCAACAGATACCAACGAACCCATCGAGACTACAAGTACTCAACTAGAAGGACAGCAGGCTAATCACCCTAACCAGTGAAGAAACTTTCCTTCAATTTGCCCACTGGTATGACTACTTTCTTGATTCGTAACTCACTGACAATAAACTACACCAATACAGGTGCCACTCCGAGTTTACACATTCGAATCATATGTGGTGAAAGTGTCAGACTGCACTTGTTGAGGGGAACAATCAGCCAACTTGACCGACCTTATAATTCAATCGCATTTACACGAATACAGCCAGACTGAAATTGGAGTGACTAGCCTAAGGCTACTGCAGGTCAATGATCAGCAACTCTAGCACTGCCACCGCTAGAACCGTACTCGGATCTGCTGCAAAGAAAAGACTTCCCGTTCTTTCTCTCGCGACGTTGAAGGCAAAGTAACAGAACAACAACTTTGATGCCATTGTTGTCAGGTTTTCATGAATAAACAGTGTCAAAGGACCCATACGTTGGAATACAACACAAAGTATTTCCACACTATCTTGCTATAGCATTTCATATGAATGAACACTATTGAACACAAACATGCCAAATCATGACAACTTCAACATACATGTACTGTACATGACTAACTTAACTATAATGTTCATGGAAGGAAATACACATGCTGATTTAAATCACAAAGGCCTATTTTCAATCAAAGAGCATTGTGGATGTTTACACTGTTTAAAGGTAATATCATACTTTGGTTTTCGTCAAAGAAATGCAGATTCGAGGGCAGAAATATCAAGAAAGATCCGGTAATTACGGTCATCTGTGAAAATGCCAGTCCCATATGGTGGCAACTTTTTTGAGAAAACGGTGAAAAACGCCAACGGTATTTTTGAAATCTTTTTATAACAGCATCTTCCGAAAATCAAAATTGTTTTTGGTCAATTGGTTTGACTTTTTTCTAGATAAATACAGCATTTCAGGCAGAAACATTTTAACGGTATGTTTCTACCATAGCTATCTTTATAGGTAAATCTGTGACGATTTCAGTCTCGATATGCTACCAAAGTATGATAGTACAGTACCTTTAATCCAAAGTTTGGCTAAATTTAGGCCTACCGATAACCTCCTTTATCTAAGTTTCAAAGTTCATCTCATTTTGAGTAAATAGAAGCATAGGCCTGAACTTAACAAATCTGAGTCGGTGCAAAGAATGTTTCAGTCAAGAGAGACATGAATGATGAAGCAGTAAAATTTTCAATAGTAGACCAGTGTTATTCGAGAAATAACTAGAAAACTAGATGGTCTAAGCCTATCTGTTGGGAACAGGTTTAATTACAACTACGTGTACTAGTGCATGGTCTTGTGTTGATGTGTTAGTCAGAGAGTAACTAACATCATACAAATTACAGAAGATAAAAGGGTAGGCCTAATGATTAGGAATAAATTGAGAATCACTGTAAAAAAAAAAAAAAAATAAAAAAAAAAAAACCTACTCAATGCCTATCCATAAAATAAACGAATAATCAAGAAAATTAACATCAAGCACAATAATATTAACTGAGAATATTTCAGCAAAAAAGGAAGAAAAGGCAAAACAGCAATTAGAATAAAAAACATCAAATAAAATCAAATCATAAACCGTAGAACGATCAAATAAATGTGATTAAAATTCAAAAAGTAACTTAAGTAATGTAATTCTTAAGAAGAAAGCACAAAATATCACGTTAGAAATAAATAACTTCAATTTAAAGAAGACCTTAGGCCTATACGACTCAACTCGTTTTTTGTGGATTCGTCCGTTCAGACCCAAGATCACTTAATGCGGAACGGTGCATAATTCGTCACCATTATTCTTCCATGTAAACAAAGGATCCGCTCACAGAGAGGCCGTCAGTAGTCAATTATTAAAATAGGTTTTAAAATATTGAAACAGGAAGATAAAAGCATCTTAAGTATTACACATTTATGACCATGACGGCGTCAACTATCATTCTTAAAGGTATAATACATGATTGGTAAAGGTCACAGAACAGCACTCACACTTTGTCTGATACAACATGTGTGCATGATATAACACACCTGTGACTTGAAAAATTGAGCTCAATCAGACATCTGAGTTCCGAGAAAATAGCAACAAATCTACTATTTTTTTTTCTTATAAAACACCAGAATGGTTTTGATCTTACCCAGAGATCAAAGCTGTTTTCGGTCGTTGTTTGACCAATTTCTGGATAAATATACCATTCCATGCGGAATATTTTAACGGTATGTTTTAACAAGCACCATCTTCATACCCTGAAAAGGTATACATAAATCGGTGAACATTTCTGTTTGGGTATGTTACCAATCCTATATTGTGCCTTTAAAAGGGGGAATTCGCGTTGAGGTTAGGCCTAATTGGCTATTTCATTTCAGAATGTGAAGAATTGTGACGATTTAGAGGATAAAAGAAAAATACAATTCACTAAGATTACGAGTATTGTGGCGACACGCCTACGGGGAGGATTGAGCAGGGAACCGCCATATGGTTAGCACATGGAGATAGAAATCTTATCTCCATGTGGTTCTGTCAAGAAGTTTCTCTCTGTCCCTAAGGGAATAATGATCTGGTTGTTCACTGAAAAGACCATGAACTTAACGGAAGGAAAGCACATCATATACTGTGCTAAAAAAAGGACGAAATCCAGGGGCCAATTTCATAGAGCTGCTTGAGCACAACATTTGTTAAAACATGAAAACTCTTCCTTGATAAAACAGGATTGCGAACTTAATTTGCATGTGATGTTTACTGCTTTTGACTTGTATTCGGCCATTGTTTGTTGAGCATAACATTCACATGGATTTTTGGCTGGCATGCTGATTTTATTAACCAAGGTTTTTGGTACTTAAACAAATTTTGGTGCTTAAGCAGCTCTATGAAATTGGCCCCAGATCTATAAAGCACCGGGATATAAAGGCAACTCAACTTCTGGGCTTTTGACCTTTGACCTCTGCAGACCAAGCAGCAGTGGGGATAGTACTCGTACATTAAATGGTCCGTGCAATAGGAACACCATTACATCAATGCATGCAATATAACGACTGTTCAATGGTGCCAGTGACTTTTACAGACTTCCACAGCTGCTTCAGGGTGTAATGGCAAGTTTTTTAAGTGTTGATGCAAATTAGAATTTCCATATTCATGAGCAAAACTGTGATGTCATCAAGGTAACGGAGAGTATAGTAAACACATTGATTTTGTGCGCAAAAGATGGATTTTGTGAAAGTCTTTTCCTTCCTTATTTATTTTTTATGCTTAATATGTTTCTTTCCTTCAACTACGAAGGCATTTTATGCTGCTGGAGTGCTGGACTATTTCTGTGGGTCAAGTTTGCTCTTTAACCTTTAACCTCTACATTGAAGGAGATTGGACACAGTCAGATACAGTGCTGTGACGTTTTGGTTTATTTGATATATAAGCCTTGGTAAATATGTTATGTACGTGTCCAATAACGTTATTTAAGTGCTTTTCGGCCAAATATATTATTACGAATAGGGAACATAAATGAATCTTCAATAGCATTACATAAAACAACAAAAATATATATCACAACAGATTACTTAATCATTCAAAATAGGCTATACGATATACCATTACAATGTATTTTCAGACGAATCCAGTTCTCAATTACGGTACTGCTTTAAGTATTTTTTTTATTTCTTTGGAGTGATGTAATGCACATTATGATAGCGACTTGCCCGTGCAAACTATGATTCCCCTTATCATAGAAAAAAATGTGAAATTTAAATACAAAACGAGCCAATTAGGCCCCTAACTGACAAAAAAAAATGTGCAAAAATGACTCGATAAAGATTAATGATATTTTGACCACGCTGACGACTTTAAAGGTAGTATCATACTTTGGTAGCATACTGATTGAAAGAGAACTCTTCACCTATATCTTACAGGGTATAAAGACGGTGATGGTAAAACATACCGTAAACATTTTTTCCTGCCTAAAATGCTGTATTTATCCAGAAAAAGAGTAAAAACCAATGCCCAAAAACATTTTTGACCTTTTAAAGATCAAATATAATGGTGAAAAGATTTTTAAAAATACTTTTAAAGGTTTTTTTAAGTACATTTTTCTCAAAAATGTGGGCACCGTATGGGACTAAAAATTTCACAGATGACTGTTGCTTGATATTTTTGCCCATGAATCTAGCATTTCTTTGACAAAAACCAAAGTATGATATTACCTTTAATAAAATGTAGGCCTCGCCATAAAGCACGAATTCGGTCAGTGGAAAAGGGGCGATGGAGTACTGGCTGTTCTAGTTTTTAACGAGCGACAGTAAATTACAGTCACGAGCGGCCCTGAAGCGGACCGTTATGATCAATAATTAAGAAAGAATTGTCTGTCTAGCTACGCGAGCGTGTTACGGTAATTAGCAATGCCGGAGCCGGGCGTGAAAAGCGCCGCCAAAAAAGCACTACAAAACACGCTCGGCCCACGTCCATCATTCAGACAAGCAACGTGAAGAAGCGAAATAATTACGATTGTTATCATGGTCAAACATGCATGTAAAGGAGACATGACTGTAGTCTCCTTGTCTCCTAGTCCATATGGCAATAAATAATAGACAATAAATGAAAAGGGTTCAAGCTTTTTACATGTATGAGTATAAAAAAGCTGTACTTAACCTAAAAGCCGCTAACGTTTCCAGACAGAGCCGTAACGGCTCTGTTTCCAGACAGCAAACAGCGCCATCTAGCGACCATACATTACTTATTTCAATAAAGTTATGGCAATACAAATCATGGGCCTTTCCCAAACAATGGCTCAGGCTCAGGTTCCATTTCGTGCATACCTTCTAAAAATACGGGTCTCAAAATAGAGGCTTTTGACGACATTTCAATGAAAAAGCACAACCTATATTTTCAGCATGGATGGATGACAGAGCTGAAGCCAGAGCCTGAGCCGGAGCCGAGGTTTAGAAAAGGCCCCTATGTTAACAATTGGAGACAAAAAAAGAAAGTTCTTTTTTATCACTGTACATGTAGTTCTTTTCCCTCGTTCAAATGCATGTTAAAGGGTATATTTTATATGTGCTTTAAAATTGTAAATATTTATTTGTTACATACCACCATTTCTACACTTCATTTCTACACATCTTTATCGGTCTTACTATGCGCAGAAGCAATAAGGCAACTGTTTCATAACTCCATCACTGTAGCAAGTTAACAATAAATAATGTGAATAAAAATATAAATATTGAATCTATTTCTAAGCACCAAAAAAACCATGCATACATATATGCATAATAGCATTAAGTTGATTTGACCATAAAGATCTGCATTACAATGTGAACTAAACCTGACATATATATATAAAATGAATATATTTCTGTTATCTACATTTGTAATAAAAACTTATCATTAGTTATACATCATATCATAGCTATACACGGTCTATGTACACCTAAAAAAAGATGGTCAGTTATTACAAATGATCATCTCGGAAAAGTGAAGCTCAAGTACTAATGTGCCTGTTTAACTCGATATATTATACATTATTGATGAGTATTAATATGCTAATAGGCAAAAAAGGTTGTGTTTCCAGTAAATGAACTGGGGTCAATTTCATAGAGCTGCTTAAGCACCAAAAATTTGCTTAAGCACCAAAAACCTTGGTAAATAAAATCAGTATGCCAGCCAAAACTCCTTGTGTATGTTATGCTCAGCAAACAATGGCCAAATACAAGTCAAAAGCAGTAAACATCATGCATGGAAATTTGGTTGGCAATCCTGTTTGATCAAGGAAGACTTTTCATGCTTAAGCTATTTTTGTGCTTAAGCAGCTCTATGAAATTGGCGCCTGACCTTATTATAATTGAGGTAAAATCATAATTTTTTACTCCTCCAACGAACAATTAAAACATTTATTTTGTTTCGTTTTCTCTTCACATGACTTCAGAAGAGAACCAATAAAAGACTGAATCATTTCAGCTTTTGTTTTACAAACTGGCTAACAAAATAAACATGCTGCATGATTTCTTTGGCAAGGTATGATTTTTCTCACAATTCTCCCTTTCAGCCTAGGCTATGTTAACTTTGGCTACAAGAAACACACATTTCTGCCAAAGTTCAGGGGCCAATTTCATAGAGCTGCTTAAGCACAAAAATTGCTTAAGCAAACAGGATTACCAACCAAATGTTCATGTAATGTTAACTGCTTTTGACTTACTGATTTTATCTACCTGTACCAAGATTTTTAGTGCTTAAGCAAATTTTGGTGCTTTAGCAAATTTTGGTGCTTAAGCAGCTCTATGAAATTGGCACCAGGGGCCGATTTCACTAACGTTTGAGATCATCGCTAAAGCCCAAATCCATCGCTAAAAGGAAAATCAATCGCTATTTTGCGTAGCAATTTTCTGTTTAGCGATGGATTTGGGCTTTAGCGATGATCGCAAACGTTAGTGAAATCGGCCCCTGGTTGAAGGTGAACACACATATGAATATGGACTGTGCATTATAAACATCAACTACAAACTAACCAATCCCTCTAAGCATTTTAAGCCTAGTCAACGTAAACCAATAGGTTTGTGTCTGACCTCACTGGGTCAGATGAAGGGGGGGAGGAGGGGGCAGCTGGTCCAAGGTCATGGTATCATTAACATCGAGAATGAAAAATGGAAATTTTTGGTATCTTTTAAAACTATACATGAGGATTGTACAACAATACTCAGGAGCACAATGGAAAAGTAAACTTCCTTATATTGCACTAGTCAATGTTTTGTTTGTTTGTTTGTTTGTTTGTTTGTTTGTTTGTTTGTTGTCGTTGTTGTTGATGTTCTTGAATAGTGGAATGTAATTGCACTTTCATATGTAGTTTTACTTAATAGATATTCTTTCATTAAGTAACAGAGGATTAGGTCTCAATTGTTTTCATCTCGATGAAAAAATGAAACCAAAGGCAGTGAGATTTCAATCTTTGGCAGGCAAGGTTGCGGGAATCTGTTTGTTTTCATCGTTACAAACTTTGATGCTTTGATAGACCCTGCAGGAAATGAACTAATACATCTTTGCTCCGATAAGCTATCATGCCGCCAGTATTGGCCCACTTCTGCCCAGGGACCGCGCTACTCTTGGCATCGGGCTGGTTGTACTTCAGCTCAGCCGAGGTGAGATCTAGTCCGGCTAGATCGAGGTCAGGCACTGATTCTCCGCTGATGTCTTGAAGCAAGTATTCGTGATACACCTCCAAGCCTTTTCTCATGTCCACGATCCCCCCATTCATGGATTTTAGGATTGCGTGCGGCCCGCACGTATCCCACTTGAAGGTGCTTCCCACCGACAGGACGTAACTGTCAACAAAGCTTTCAATTGCACAAAGGATTTTATACCCGGCGCCGCTTGCATATCTAATCTTACCCTCCGTGAGTTGCGCCAGAGTGGCCTTGATTTGGTCCTCTTCACTTCGGCTGATTACGACCGTCAGGCCGGGCATTGTGGGAGTCTTGTCGGTGCCCGGACTGAGAGAATTGGCCCGAACGTCAGCGTAACTGATGCCCCAAACATGACGGCCCAGCCATCTGAAGAATGCAAGGAAAAATTGCCGGGAATATTTCTTACAACCTGAACCTCTCCAACGCTTTTTTGTTCGAATCGTTGACTGAATTCCCCCCACAGTCCACAACAAACACATATTCTTCAGAGTCCTGACATATTTGGCCCATCAAGAACAATTACAGAACCTCGGCTCTACAGTCCTCTGTGCTTCAAAGTCCACCATTACTAGGACTAGGTATGGATTACGGTGGATTTCAGAAATTTATTGATTAAATACCTTAAGGCAAGTTAAAAAGAAAATCCTTAAAGGTATAATACATGATAGATAATGGTCACAGAGCAGCACTCCAGTTCGTCTGATCAAAGATGCACATAAAATAATAAACCTGTGAAAATTTCAGCTGAATTGGACATCTGAGTCACGAGAAAGTAGCGAAAACCCGACTCAGTTTTTCTTATAAAACATAAAGAATGGTTTTGTTCTTATCCCAAGATCAAAACTGTTTTTGGTCTTTGTTTAACCAATTTCAAGATGAATACACCATTTAGGTGAAAAAATTTTAACGGTATGTTTC
The DNA here is from genome assembly GCA_963971285.1 of Astropecten irregularis. NCBI lineage: Eukaryota > Metazoa > Echinodermata > Asteroidea > Paxillosida > Astropectinidae > Astropecten > Astropecten irregularis. Next base: position 16,590,381 of record OZ020255.1, on the reverse strand, counting down.
TACCAGCACCGACTTCATATCCTGAAAGTTATATATGTAAATCTGTGAACATTTTTCTTTGGGTATGCTACCAATCCTGTACTGTACCTTAAAATAAACCCTAAAAACACCACGGCAATAAATTAAAAACAGAAAACATCTTTTGAATTCAACTTACCGATTGTCCGGACCATTTCGATAAAATGGCTGGTTGATGATCCCCATCACCGGTTCCCCGCTATTCCTATCAAACGCTCCAATGAGAATAACTGCACACTGCAGTCCTTCCTCATGCATACCGTCTTTCAGGGCCTCATCACTCAGTCCTTTGATATACTGCGCAGTCCCATCTAAAATATCAATTATGAGCAACGCAGGAAATAGATACAGTTGATTAGAAAGTATTAAGATGTTCCATATTTATATTCAATTGGTGGTGAAAAAAAGGTTTGTATTCTTGCTCAGGCTCAGGCTCAGCCTCAGCCCCAAGCTCAGGCTCAGGCTCCAACTCTGTCATCCATATGCTGAAAATATAGGTTGTGAGTTTTCATTGAAGCTGAAGCTCTGTTTTCCTTTTCAAACCAGAGAATCTACTTCCAAACTGCAGCCAAAAGACTCCATTTTGATACCCATTATTTTAGAATGGATTCCCAAAATGGAGCTGGAGCTGGAGGCAGAGCCTGAGTCTGCGCCTGACCCTGACCCTGACCCTGAGCCTCTGTTTCGTAAAACCGCTACAGAATGTCATCCTTTGACAGTGTGACTTATTGGACATATCTTTGACCACACTGGTTCCTCCAGTGCTCATAGGAGAAGCTGTCCTTCAGCACTTAGTTAAAACTCACCGATCGGATCGATCCAAATTCCTAACGAGCTGATGTCCACTTCAACGCTCAGAGCGTCCAGTCTGTCATCCCTTGGCACAGCAACCTCCTCTTGATGGACAGCTTGTGCCAATAAGGCCGCAGCCTGGTCATTACCATCCAGCACCTTGGTCAGCAGGGCACAGGTTTGGTCTTGGCTTGCTTGGACGGCCACGGTGATGGATTCTCCCAGGGTGTTGGTGAAGTTGTTGCTCTCCTCTCCAAAGACAAATTCCTTCAGACAAGGAAACTAATCGAGAAAATGAAAAACCCGATTACAGTCTGGAACTGAGACCGTAAGAAGTAGAATGCCATGACACGTGGCCTAGTGGTCTTGCGTGTCGTACTCAAGATCTTGTGGCCAATCTACAGATTGTGGGTTCGAATTCAGCCATGGGTTAGTGGTGCTTGCATCCTTGGGCAAGAGACTTTGCCACATATTGATCCTCTTCACCTAGAAGTAAATGGGTACCTGTGAGGGTAGAAATAGCTGTGTGTGCTTGATTAGACTTTTTGCGCTTTACAGTAGCCGGGGCTGTATACTCCCCAGGGAGTGGAGATGGTTTCAGGAATGTTAGTGCGGCCCGATGACCAGGGATAATAATGGTAAGCGCCTTGAGCACCCTCTGTTTGGATATGTTGCGCATTATAAATGTCTACATTATTCAAGAAAGATTTGAGGCTTTGCATCATGTCTCCTGATGAGGACTAGAGCAGGCTAGTCGAAACGTTGAGGCCTTGCAAGAAGTGCGAACGATATAGAAGTGCAAAAGTACGAACGATTCTTTCATGGTGTTTCCGCAAACCGATCCACATGTCTACATTATTATTGTTATTAAGAAACAATGGCCTTGTTTTTATCCAATTTATGCTACTGAAATAAGGTAACGTTGCAGTGACCAAAGCATTTCCTCGCATCAATCATTCCACTACTGGTCTAACCAATGTAGTCAACGCACTCCTCAAGTTACATTCCCTTACCTTATCGGCAATCTCATGTCGTATCATCTCCTGTATCAGGACATCTCCTAGCGTCTTGAAGTCTCGCACAAACCTCTTATTCTTCTGCTCCCCCGTCTTCTCTTCGACCAGGAGCTCGAAGAGCGCCCTCTCTGAGCGGATGATCCGGGCGAGATTAGCGGCTTTCTCCGACAGGGTGACCATGGAGCGGAGAAGGGAGGCCATAGCACTGGCAGAGGGGGAGATGGCGGTAGATGACAGGAGGATGAGATGCCTGGGTCTCGTAGTTTGTCTTGATCACACCATGGACACTGACGAGAGGTCTTCAATGAAATTTCCTCCTTTGTAAGACAAAAGAAGTCAATATTAATGGTTAGAATTTGATTTCCATTTTTTTCCAAAAGCATTTTTTGGTTCAATTTCAAGGAGACAGCACAATATTCAATTAATACATAGTGTCATGCATGAACTGGGGGAATCATTTTTGCAGAAGGTGTGGTAATGTTGTGCGCAATCTTTAAATGTTTAAACGTTTGTCTGAAGCAACTTGTTTATAACCCCTTCAGCCCGGGGAGCATCCATAGCAGCACCACGTCATGGCCTGAGAATATTCATGATTGCTTTGTTTTTTCCATTGAAATGCATTGAATGGGGTTACTGTCTTGAACAAGAGGTTCTTGGAACCTTCATTGTCCACAAAGATCCGCTCATTGTGGTACATTCACCCCCATAATTTGCATTTGAAAAGATCTGCATTTTTGAGAGAACAGCAATCTCTGAGTTCCGAACATCTGGGCGTGAACGGATTAGAGTGCGCCTTGAATGTGATCTTTTGTGCGGCGCTATTCAACCAATGCGTGCCTGCATTGTTTACGCCGAGCCCTGCACACAAAGCCGGGCCAGCTGACCTCTATTGTGACCGGTGGCTGATAATGAGGTCGGAACAAGCAGGGCTGAAAATAATCCCGGGCTGAAGGGGTTAAAGAAAACCTGCGAGGCTGTGTCTAACGTTTTTAACCTAGGCCTAACTCAGTGAAGTGCAGGTAGCTCTAGTTATGTGCTGCGGTTAAAAAATCAGGGTTGGTGTGGGGTTAGTCCACAAGGTTTTTTCAGAACCCCATAATTTCCTCAGAAATCAAAGCCCCGCCCACTTTCCACAAATTTAACCTTGCTAATTAATATTGAAGAGGAAATCACAACTGGTCAACATATTTAGGTGAGTTAGTTTACTGTAGATGCCATGTCTGAAAATAATCCTTGTTGACTAAAGCACACAAACCCTCCAAAACCCCAAATGGATGTTAAATTCAAAATTGCACACAGCCTGGATTAAAACTTGCGCAGGTGTCAAAATTGCACTCAACAGTAACATCAACGAAACAATCCGCTGACAGAATATTATTGTTATTCACAGTCAGTGACTGAGTTGAGTCACATCTAGGGCTGTGCGTTCTACCCGGGTACTCGAAACCCGACCGAAACCATCGAGTACCCGGCTCCATTTTTTTCGATTCTATTACCCGTAAAAAAATAACAACCAAGCCCTTTTTCATATAATACATCACTGACCTGCAAAATTGGTAGTTTTTTGCAATGTCAAAAGCAGATTATTTCCCGCAAATCTGTACCGAAGCCGGCAGCGAGCCACAATTATCGACGCAGTCCGGCCGCGATCTACGGTACCCGACAACGCGACGCACCCCGGCCGCGATGTAGGCCTACATGTACCGACCAAAAATCCTACCGCGTACGGCAGACCATCGGAACCGACCGAGCCCACACCGTGCACACACAGTACGTACGTTATACAGTATGTAGTCTTCCTGCCCACACGTGGTCGAGACTGGTGCACGTTGTTTTGACATCGTGGCTATTACGCGTTGCCGTGTGTGGGGCGTATACCAGCCATGGAACATTCGGGATTACCATGCTGACCATGTGCACAATGCATCGTGATTACGTCTTAATAATGCGTTTGTCGCCCTAGTAATTTTTCTCATGTTATTTCTTAAGATCTAGCACATGTACGTGAAAAGTGTGTTTCTTCTAATTGGCCAACTGGACAAAATTACCGACTGAAATTCAAGTAAGATTTAGCTGATCAGGAAAATGCGATTTACGGGGTGGTCAGAATATTTTACGGGGAACACGCAACGAAATAACAACCCTGACAATACATACATCGTGTTTGATGTCGGTGTTCGATGTCGGAAAAAAGATCACGCTAACTTTTGCTTGGCCTGTCATGTCGGTAGAAATAGCGTAAACTAAAATTCGGCACCCCTAAAAAAAAGCCGAAATCCGCTAAAGGTCGGGGTGTTTTGGGGAAGGTCTGGTAATTTTTTAGCACGCCTGGCTCGGAGCCCCGATACGGTACTCACCAACGGCCATTACGCAATATACTTTCGGGTTCTTAATTTCTTATGTTTTATATTATATCGCGGGTTCCCGGGTACCCGACCGTTTGGGCAAAGGGTACTCGGGTCCAAAATTACCCGTGAATGCACAGCCCTAGTCACATCCCATTAGCGTTTGCCGATACAAACAGGGCCCAGGATATTATAATACTCAGCTCAGAGGCAGTGGTGTGTAAGACTATGGGAGGCATCATTCCAAGAGGTTTTTCCCTTCGTGTGCGCTGTGCACTTGAAACTGCATGACAATTAGTTGTGATGATCGTAACCCTAGGTCTGACAGGTCCCAGTCCCCATGTCAGACCTAGGGCCTGGTTACGATCATCGCAACTACATGACTAGCTGCAGTAACTGTAGCCCAATATTACTCCTGACGTTGTTGTCGTACCTATATACGACGATTACAAGTCAACTCGCCCCCTAGCCGACTCGCCCCTTACCGACTCGCCCCTTACCGACTCGCCCCCTGACCGACTCGCCCCCTGACCGACTCGCCCCTTACCAACTCGCCTCCTCCCCCACTCGCCCCCTGGCCGACTCGCCCCCTAGCCGACTCGCCCCCTGACCGACTCGCCCCCTAATTTATTCAGAAATGAGATGCAAAATGTGAAGTTAATTATGGCTTTTTATGCATCATTATTAATGACCAAATGCTTCTGACCCTTTTGTAGGGCCCTACTATGTGTTTATGTCAAACATTTTGTGATTAAGAACGAAAAAATGCACAAAGTCCACACACAAACTCCTGCATGGTTCGATTGCAGTTCAAGCAATTTAATATTTCATTCGCAGAACTAAAAACATCCAAACTTCAAAAACGCAACTTAAAAACAAGAAAAACAAGTGAACAACAACAACATACATGTACTTAAAACAAACCAAAGAAAACAAAACGTATCGTCATATAAATAAAAAAAAGTCTACAAAAAATGTCAATAATAAAACTTAAAGTTATAAAGCAAGACATTTTAAAACAAATCGATAACAAAATATGCTTAGAAAGAACATCGAATAATAAAACAAAAAATTGTTATTTTATCTCAAAGAGTCACAAAAACTCAAAAACATCGTCATAAGGACAAAAACACAAAAGTCGGTCAGGGGGCGAGTCGGTCAGGGGGCGAGTCGGCTAGGGGGCGAGTCGGCCAGGGGGCGAGTCGGCCAGGAGGCGAGTTGGTAAGGGGCGAGTCGGTCAGGGGCCAGGGGGCGAGTCGGTCAGGGGGCGAGTCGGTCAGGGGCGAGTCGGTAAGGGGCGAGTCGGCTAGGGGGCGAGTTAACCTGTTTCCTATACGACAACAACGTCAGGAGTAATATTGGGCTACAGTTACTGCAGCTACTACATGACAATAAGATCCATCATGAACCGGCAGTGTAAACACAAGTCAAAATACGTCCATTTAAATTCTAAACTCCATTCAAATACTTTGAAATTAATTTGGATGATTATAGATTATCTACTGATACGATATTACAGGTAGTACACACACACAATATTGAAATAATCATGAAAACACGTACTTTATCACTCCAGCAGATTCAGAGAAATCACTAATTAACTCAATCGAACTAGCTCCAAAAATAAACAGCGCCCTCTCTCCCACTAATTTTTCATAAACGTCAACTGTTTTATGTTCGTTTTACAACTCAAGTGGTAAACGAAATTCTCAAACATAATGACCTGAACTATGAAACACACATATTTAAGGGGTTTCTGATTCTTTCTAAGAGCTGTATCTTTTACCAAGACTGTTTTGATTTATTTAGTTATTTGTGTAATTGATTTGTTTTAAATTACAACATGTTAGCATACAACAGTCGTTTAGTAAATTAGACTGGTGCGCACAACGCAATGATTGTACCCAGACGTCAGATATGATGCATGTGTATTGTCAACGATCAAATTGTTACGCTGTCGTTAAAATTTATTGGTGTTAAATTATTCTTTTCACAATGAATCAGAAAGGAAATTTTAACCAGAATCCGTACAGTGGAGGCCTACCGGGTTGGGGGGAGTCACCGATGCATCAACGAGGTCCATCCCCCGGGGGAATGCCGGGATATTGGGGACCAAGAGGGCCTCCACAACAACACAACAGACCATCATTTGAATACAGGTAATTAAATAATGTAGTGAAACTAACATAAGTAAATTACATAACCAAACCATTGATTTATGCTTTAATTTTAGAATTAATAATAGAGTAGGTCTACATCCATTACACAGGGAAAAATACCTTACACGAATTGGCACGAAACGGTCGCAAGAGGGCGTCACGATCATCTCATTATGTGACGTCATCGCACTGACCAAAAATGGAAGTTTTCATGAATGAAACTGACGCGCATGGGCACATACTCAGCGATGCCCACTCTAACCATAGTTACTTCGACAGACCTCGCCACGATCTTTCGAATGGTACCAAAAACATACAAATTTGTACATTTCTTCGACCTTTTGACCATTTTTGGTGGTGTCACCCGACGTTCGAGAACTCACGGACACCGCGATCGTATTTGAACTTTGGTGAGCTGTATTTTTGTTGTCATTTTACCGCGAAACCGCGCCACCGTCTGAGTGTGATTGTTGGGTCGTTGAATATTCATATAACGTGTGTTGGGTCTATTGGTTGTGTATGCTGAGAGCGCCACATGAATATGCATAGAATTGCATGGTCATCCGGAGATGTCGTACGGCCGACTGTTGATCGTTGCGTAGTCGTACACCGCGTGTGTTTGAATAGGCACATCGCGTAATGCGTGCCCCGTACGTGTCTGCAACGGCCCTGCGTGCGTGCGTAACGAGTTGGGCCAGCACATGGTTTCCGTGACGTCACGAGCACGGCCTTGCGCGTTGACCAATCAGCGCGGCGCTTTTTACACACGGCACTGTTTCCATCCGTGTTACAGTGCATATGGGGAATTTTTCGCTGTGCATTAATGGAGAACCATAGTGCCTTATAACCAATAATTGTTATCCTTTCAGGCTTTCTATTACTATTACACTTTCTAGTGTAGCACTAGGATTAGGAACTAGTAGAGATTTGTTTACACAAGTCACAAGTCACAAGGATAATACACAAAATTTGTTATTTGTTTTGCATTATGATAAAATTATGATAACGTTCTCTTATTTACCAATACCTGGTGGCAGTTACTTGGGTACTTTACTTCTCTTTTAAAATTAAACAAATTAATTTACATAAATTTGTATTGCCTTTCACTCAGTTAAAAACACAGATGTTGAAATAATAACAGATTTATTGTAATATGCAAATTAGGCTTGCCCTTCACTGATTTGTATTTGAATATAGATGCATGTATGCATTCATTCGATCAAGACGATCATGGATCTTTATTAAAAGATTGGACATGACATTTACACCAAAATTCAATATTTAGCTTCGAAATGGTGGCCGCACCTTGCCAAAACAAATATAGTTTGTGCCTTTGTGTGAGTTTTTAAATCAGATCAGAGCATGGCCAGGTGTTTTATCTTCGCCCAGATACATCTGGATTTACATTGACAAGATCTTTCTGCAATTTTGATTTTTGTCTTACCGTTCTCTTGATCAGAGGATCGCCGAGTCCAAGGCAATCACCACGGGGTCAGTTCTCTCCAAGGTATCCCCCATCTCCCTTCATGCAACACCAGCAGACCCCCCACCAACATCAGCAGCGCATGAACAACAGAGGGGGCGGATCACCCAGGATGCATCACTTTGGTGGGCGTAACTCAGGGGGGAATTCATTCTCATCACCACGTCATCATTCGCCTGCGCAGGTGAGTAATAGACAGGTTGATCAGGAGACTTGAGTAGAGTCTACTGCATTGCAACCATTGCCGATACGCTGATAGTGGATCAAGTAAAACGTTTCAATTGAGCTTCATGTAGCCTTGTCCTCAAGAAGTCTTTCTTGGCAGAAAAGAAAGAAAAGGAAATCATGAGGAAGGTGTACACTGACATTGCCATTATTAAGAAAATTGAGTCACAGTGAAAAAAACCTTCAATTTTAACAGAATAAAGTCGGAGAGTCTTCAAGATTTAGGGTTGGAAACAAATTCTTTGAAATGCTCGAAGTTGAAGTTGGTGCTGTTTATTTTTTGTTTGTGCAGGGGAACACACACAGGAATAACGGAGGCAAAACAGACATCAGTATATACTACAAGCACTCCATGGTGGAAGATCCCTGGAAGAATCTCATAGCAACACCAGTAACCACAGCAACAGAAACCTAGCGACTAGAAACTTCTGGTAACCATAGAGATAGGAACATTGTCGGAATGAACTGGTTCCTGGATGCTGGGAATCTGCAGTCCAGTTTCTTGTGGATAAGGAACCAGACAACTGAATGAGTCGAGGTTCAGTTCAAATGTTTAACTGACCTTTTGACTAAAGGTGGACTACAGAGAGAGTTGGATGTGAACCCAGAACGCACTGATTGTGGACCAAGGTGCCTCACAACTATAATTGAGCTGCCATGAAAATATTGTGTTTTGTTTTGTTTTTAGAACAGAAAATATATTATTTTTACAGTTTCTGGCTCATTTTTGTTTTGTTTTTTATGTAGAAATACTTTTTTTGTGCCATCAATGTGATTTCCAATGCTGAAATAGACGGTTAACTTCAAGAAAAACCGAGAACAAAACAGGAACAATGTATGTAACAATGTTATTAAACCCAAAGAAATAACATCATGTTTTGTTCAAAAAGAAATGTGGCACTTTCAGTTTTTTTACCAAAAAGGGTTAACGTGCTGGGTTTTTTTTTAATTCATGGTAGTTTTTAATTTTTAATTCTCGGTTTCTGTTGTAAATTTCTATCTGAAATTGCAGTTGTCATCTTGATGTTAGGTTTTGGTCGCGATTTGGTCGTTTAATTAAACCTGGAGAGAATTTTTCAAAATTTGGCATTTCCAACTGATTATGATTTATCCTATGTAAGCAGCGTTACGTCACTCGTTACCTGAAAGCACCAGTGGAATCGAACCACCCACCACTACAGCGACGGAGCAGTTGCCTGCTGTCATTGTACTGGGCCAACCTGGGATGCTTTTTGTTTCAGTCACAAAGTGAGTAACACATGCTTTACATGAGAATGCAGGGACACCTGTTCATGGATTCGAACCATGAACCAACAGATCGCCAGTCCATGATCATCAATTGTACAATCAATGTTGACACAAACAAAACAGGGTTACAGGGTTATTTTTCAAAACGTTAACTACTCAGTGGTCCGACCTCTGTTATTACACTTGGTTTTGGATGGGCAAAGAAAATTTGACTAGAATCCAAGACCTCTAGAATACTGTACTATTGCTTAACCACCTAACCTAGCCCCTATGATGGAGGCTTTCTAAAATCAACTCTAGTTTCTCAGAGTGCCAATTGGAGTCTTTGTTCTGTCCGATATTTATCCGACATTCTTGTAAACTTGTCATAGATTAAATTTAGGCTTGTCCCAGTAAACGTATGATTATCGTAGCCATACATGTATATCAATTAATATGAAACTGACATGTGGAATGTTAAATATCAAACAAACATTTAGGAACCTTGTAAAATCATACTTCATGAAGTAGCCTGGGCTAGCCTTCCTCCTCAATTTAAAAGAATACAATTAATATTTTGTAATTATAACCCCTTCTAAAGGCAAACTCTAAGAGAAACACCCTCCTATTCCTCTCTCCTTTTACAGACTTTTAAATCATTCTCTGTTTAAAGATAACAAATCCTACATTAAAGGGCATGTACAACATTGGTAAAGGCGACAGAACAGCACTCACACTTTGTCTAATACATCATGTACATGAAATAATGAGCCTGTGAAAATTTGAGTCCCAAGAAAATAGGGAAAACCCGACTTAATTTTTCTTACAAAACAAAAAGGATTTTTTATCTTGCCAAGATCAAAAATGTTGTTGGTGTTTGGTTTTACTGATTTCTGGATAAATTCACCATTTCAGGCGGAAATATTTTAACGGTAGGTTTCTACCAGCACCGTCTGATAGTTGTTACCCTGATATACCCTGATAGTTATACAAAAACCTGTGAACATTTCTGTTTTGGTTTGACTTTGTTACCAAATACCAATGTTGTACATGTCCTTTAACTGGTTTATATTTCTATCTAACTAGATGCCCTTTCACTCTGTCTATTCCCTTAATACACTGATCATCTGTCCCAGAAACCAACAAATTGAAGGGGAATCCTTAAAGGTAATATCATACTTTGGTTTTTGTCAAAGAAATACAGATTCATGGGCAAAAATATAAAGACAGATACAGTAACAGTCAACTGTGAAAATTTAACCTGCCACAGTATTTCTTAAGTCTTTTCTCTTTTTTTTTTGATAGCTTCAAAAATAATTTTGGTCACTGGTTTGACTCTTTTCTGGCTAAATACAAAATTTCAGGAAGAAAGATTTAAGCAGTATGTTTCTACCATCACCATCTTTATACCCTGTAAGTTATAGGTGAATCTGTGAAGATTTCTGTTTCGGTATGCTACCAAGGTATGATACTAACTTTAATCACTACAAGACAAGAAACCCACATTCATCATTTACTTTTTCATGTCGAAATAAACTATAGATTAAAAGATAAAGCCAATGTATTGGAAGACGATCCAACCAGCTGAAATGTAATGTATAAATGTTCTGTTGTGAGCAGAGGGCCAGAGGCCATTTGGTGATTGTATCCTTCTTCAGGTTCACAAGTGTGTACTCATGGGAAATGGTCGTAGCTCTGATATGTTTTTTGAAAGCTATTCAATTATTGAAGAGTTATCGTTTCTCAGTTGATTCAAAAACATAAATTTCATATTACAAAATGGAACATTCATTCCCTTAGGAGACCACAACATGCTAATTTTATATTCAAGACATTAGCATGCACATGCAGCCTAAATTTAAAGTTGTGCTTCCTCGGAAGAGATATTACTTGGTTCACTTTATAAATATTGTGCCATCAAATAGACCATTGGAAATTGCCTAAATACATTGAAGTCAATTGGCTGGAGCGAGATTCGGACCTGCAAATAGCAACTGTGCAGTAATGTGACGGTGGTGGGTTCGAATCCCACTTCAGTCGCATGACTTTGCTCAGCCTACAAGGTACATATATGTAAATTATTCAAAGAAACTCCTACCTTCTCTTGCTCTCCGTAACTTCATCGCCTGATCCTCCAGCTCCACCATCATCACTCCCATCCTGCTGTTTCGAAGTGCCAATCAAAGTTGCTGAGCTTACTTTGAAAGTATCCCATTGTTGCCATAGAGATGGTTGCTTGGCGACAGCCTCCGATGTCATATTTAGGCAGCCACCTGGGGCCAATTTCACGGCGCCGCTTAGCACAAAAATTTGCTAAGCATGACATTTCTGTCTTAATAAAAACAGGGTTAACTACCAAATGTTTACGTGTTGTGTATCGCTTGTGATTGTTCTTTGGCTGTTGTTCGCTGACCATAAACATCAAATGAAATTGTTAATGGTGGTTTGTTTTATTGGGCAAGACATTTTTGTGCTTAGCAAATTTTGTGCTTAGCAGTGCCATGAAATTGGCCCATGATTGTGCATATGGTGGTGTGGTTCCCTTTATCTTTTTTGCACTTCTTTCTTTTTTGTTTTTATCATTGATTAATATTTCTTGTTCAAATAAGATTGATTTTTTTGTGGATATGGCTTAAATTCACACATGTGTCTATGAAAGCGGCTGTTCTGTTTGTAGCATCCAAAGCCGCTTCCCATAGGCCCATGTGTAATTCATATAAGACTTGTAAGCCACTGTACATGACTTGGCTCATACCATGGTTGGTTGTCAGGTGCAGTGGAATTAAAATTATAAGTCCAATTTATTCTCATTGTCAAGAATCACCTTTTCGTTATACTGAGTTCACTTTGTCTGCCTCACTTACTTTGCGTAAAATATGGCCACATGAGATGACAAATTGAGTCATATTTCCCTGTGGAGCTGTCGGAGGAAATAATGGACTCGTAATTCATTAAATTAATCCAACTCATTAATTTTCAAACTTGAAACCTCATTAACAAGCACACAACCTCTATGAGCTTTGTTATGATCAGCTGTAAAGATAACATCAATTGATCGGCTTTTTCTGTCCTACCAGAGAACCAGCACATGTACCATAATTAAAGGGGTTATCATTGTACACTGAAATCAATTGGGTTCATTTAAAGGTGACTACTGATTACTATTCTAGCTACCAAGTACATGTACACATCGAAAGCATAAAAACAGTAACACAGTATTGGTTTAAGGGAAAAGTAAGGTTTTTTGTGGTTTTAAGTTGTAAATTTTGACACCAGGGGCCTTTTTCCAAACCTCCGCTCCGGCTTTGTCTCAAGTGTCATCCATATATGCTGCAAATATAGGTTGTGGTTTGTCATTGAAGCTGAAGCTCTGTTTTGTTTTGTTTTTCAAACCAGAGAATCTACTTCCGAACCGCAGCCAAAAGCCTCTAATTTGATACCAGTTATTTCAGAATGGATTCACGAAATGAAGCCAGAGCCTGAGGTTTAATAAAAGGCCCCTTGTCTACTGCTTTGTAAAACCAGTGAAAGCCATATTTGAACTTCTCTTTTTTTCTCATTCTAAAGAAATCCTTATTGCTGAGTTTCCAAGGGTTAAATACTAACGTCTGCACCAATATTTCCATTTCAAGTAAAAGGCAAAAGATGGCAAAGGCACTTTAAAACCCATCATCAATTTTCAAATTGTCAAATTGCTCAATGGTTAGAAATCTTGTTTTTTTAGCTAAATGCAAGATACCGTAAGTTTTATTTAAAGGGTTGTGGGACGAGAAAATAATACCTCATAATTATAAGTATTATACATGTACATAAAGCAATACCCAGGTTTCTCTTTACATTTGATTAGCTTTAAAGGTAGTATCGTACTTTGGTAAGAATCCAAAACAGAAATGTTCGCAGATTTACGTACAACTTACAGGGTATGAAGAGGGTGGTGGTAGAAACATGCCGTTAAACTGTTGTGCCTGAAACGGTGTATCTATCCAGAAATTAGTAAAACAACCAAAAATCTTTTTGAAAGACCAACAATAAAAGAGAAAAGACTTAAGAAATACTGTGGCTGTTTTCCACTGTTTTCTAAAAAAGTGGGCCCCGTATGGGACTGAAATTTTCACAGATGACTTTTACTGTATCTTCCTTGATATTTTTGCCCATGAATCTGTATTTCTTTGATAAAAACCAAACTATGATATTACCTTTAAAGGGGAAAATTGACACCTTATACCGAGTTCAGGAAGACAGGAAGTGTGCAGTAAGGGTATATGAGAAATGCATTGTGGGATAGTCTGCGCTACAATTTAGAAACAATTAAAGGACCTTTGACTGAAGAAACAAAATTTGGTTTAATAAGCCTTTCACTTGTTAAATCTGAATAGTATCTGGTACACAGACTTCTTTCATTGCATATAAACACCCCACTTTGAATTACCAAGACTAAGGACTCTGTTGCTATGGTACATGATTCAGGGCAAGCTTTTGCTTAGTAATATAACAGATGTTTTCCACCAATGCACTGTTCATAATGGATATGAATGGCACAAATGGGAGACATCGGAGAACCGGTCTTCTAGTCAACAGCACACACGCATGCAAAACAACGCGCACATGCTCACAATTGCATGCGTGTGCACTGTTGACTTGAAGACCGGTTCTCCAAAGTCTCCCATTAAAGGAACCAGTCCATTCCAGAGATGGCTACATATCACTATGCAAAAGCTTGCCTCGAAGCATGTGATATGGCAACAGGGTCTTTTAGTCTGGGGAATTCAAACTGGGCTGCTAATGTACCATGAAAGAAGTCTGTGTGCCAGATACTATTCAGATTTAACTCACACATGGCGTATTGAGGCTGGTGCAGACTCTTTGCAACTTATAGTAACTTATGAGGTTTCCAGCTTCCCAAGTGAAAATGCTACAAAGCTTGAAATTCAGAAACAATATTGTGTTCCAACTTTTAATAAAAGCGCAGTATCATATACACATGGCTGATTTGAACATTAATGGTACACATACAAGTATAACAGACAATATCCTTTTTCATAATTGTTTCTTCTAATAAGAAAAAGCAATCAATTCTATTATTACTCTATCATCCAATCCTACCTTTGTTTTGTACAACATGCTCCGGCCAAAAGAGTCTCTTTGCTTCTTCTTTGTTCCCTTGGCATGTGAATAGAGGTGGGATCACTCCAGAATCTCTTGTCCTTGGGTTAAATAGACTCTTGAAAGCCTCCGTCTTCTTCGTGAGTAAGTAGCTGTGGATTACCTCGACACAATCTGCTCACAGTTCCCAGAGAGGATTGAAGGACTCATATTCTGGAGTTTTGCGGTCCAAATCCCAGAGTTTCTCATGTGCGGCCAACAAGACAAGTTTCGCAGACTTTCTCAACCATCAAATTGCTCCTGTTGGTGAAATATTTCCCAGAGTTGGTGTCTCCAAGAAGTGTATATCTTTGTTATCTCCTTTCACGGTTCCTTGGGGGTCACAGGTCAGAATGCCCTCCTGAGAAGATAAGTCTTCTTGAGAAGGGGCTCCTTAGGTCCAACACCAACCAGCTCTTGAGTGTCCATTCCCTGTTTGGTCAAACTTACCTGAGGCTTCTTGAAAAAAAAATGCCTAAACCCTAACCCTCTGTACCAACCACAGCTGCTTACCACACATTACAAACAGTCTCAAGGGGAACTGGATCATAAACCATGCATTACCCCCAAAACCACATTCTGGTGTATTGTGGTATTCAGGATACCATTATTTGTGTGGTAAACTGTGGTATGGAGGAGCGTTAGGGTTAACATCTGAGCTTTTTTTCAAATTCAACAAATCAATTTATGCAAATGAGTAAATAACTTTAAAGAGGTTATCCCAATAACAACTAGGGGTGCATTTTGGCCGGCCTGACATGACATTTCCCTAATCTGAACCGAGGGCAAACAAGCATAAAATGTGTCTAGTTCTGCCACCAAAGTGCACCCTGGGAAGGGGAAGAGGCACACATTGTGGTCAAGCATACAAAGGTTCTACTTTTAGATAAAATGGGTTACCAGGTAATACTTCATGTCATATACATACACTGCTTGTACATTTAACTGGTTCTCTGCTGGTTCCTACAATAACATACAGTATCCAATTGGTCAAGTATTTCTAACCCCATTAAGCAGCTCTATGAAATTTTGCTCAGCCAAACAATGATATCTACTTCAGGTAAGATTTGAACTTTTCAAACTCACCATTTCTTAGTTAATACACATTCTTTGCTTACATGTAAACAATTAGCAATGTACATTCTTTAAACAATCAAATTCTAATCTGACAAAACAAGAAATCAATGGGTATCTAAAACTTATTACAATTACGATAAGGATGTATTTTATCGGAGTATCAATTACATCTTTGAGTGCATGACCAAGTGATATATAGAAGATAGTTTGGCATCACAAAATGATGGATTTTCCATTGGTTTTGTGCACACAGTACCAGCGACATATCTAGGTAGGATAACGGCACCCGGGGCAAGAGCTAAAATTGTGCCCCCTCATTCCCAATTCTAATGGCAATGAAAAAAAAATCTGACAATTTGAAATAGGAATCTTTATTTGTTGGTTCATTGAATTACATTCCCAATGACTTTTTTTGCCTTTGTGTTTTTTGCGGCCCCTAAAAAGTGGTGCCTGAGGCAAGTTCCCCCTTGCCACCCCTCCCCTCCCCCTAGATATGCCACAGCACAGTACATCATTTTGCGGTGTTGCAATAACCCATAATACATATTTAAAGAGAGCCCAATAAGTACTGTATTTGTATTTACTGTATTTGTGAATATCAACCCCCCCCCCCCCAACAGTTCATACAATCTGATAAAAAAATGAAACAAAAACATTTAATTGACACAGCATTTTCAACAAGTTAAATACATGGTGGTCAAATATGAGAGTTGTACAAAAAAAATAATACTTCATAAAAGATACAATTTGTACTTATTACCATTCAAACATAAACAACCCCAAAGACTAACACCACCAAAATAGTTACAAATGGTCCACCCAAGCCCCTTCCCAGGCAAGTGACCCACTCTTACACCCCTGGACACTCAGTCACACATTATCTTAAACTTTTATTAATCAGTCTGATCATTTACAATTTTGCAATTGGTGGCAAAAAAGGTACTCCACCACAGCCAAAATAGTCCTTTTATGACTGGAAAATAATTTGAAATTGACAGATAAATTAACATTTCTTCATTCCAGTGCACTTGGGTCATTGACCTGATATTTGCATTATAACCAGGTGATTTCGACCATATCAGCATTTTTTGTTTTACCAAGCCAAGAATAATCTGCGAAGTTAATCCAAATCAGCATTTGAAAATAAATATTCCTCGTAACTCCCCCCCCCCCCATTTCCTTTTAATGAAATCAGTTTTAATTTCAGAGGAGCGTAATCGTAGAGGGCTTCAAAATGTGTAGCAGTTTGCATGGAATATTAGCCAATCTGTGGACATCAGCATCAAAACCTGTCTTTATTGGAACAACTAGTGCAGTAATTGAAAACAATTCAAAACAGCAATGTCTGATCATCTGTTTTAGATTCTTCAAAATTTGGATCGACTTAATGCTTTTTGCGACACAATATCAACAGGAATTTTTTTCTATGGAATGTTGGCAAAGGGGCCGTCCATAAAGTACGTACGCACGAAATGCCGACTTTTTTGACCCCCCATCCCCCTCTGTACGCATGGCGTACGCAGTGGTCCCAACCCCCCCTCCCCCCCTGTACGCATACGCATTCCACATTAGGTTTTTCACTTCTCGTGGTCCCTTGCTTTAGCATCATTAAAATGTCACCGTAATCCGGGCCGGTACCGTTATTGGGACCTCACTTTCAAATTCTGAAATGAATGACTAAAGTTTAACAGGTTTTTATACATTTACAGATGGATTTTACTATTTTTTACCATGTTGAATAAGAAAACAAAGGAAAAACAAAACAATCCCGGTGCTTTTTTCACGTTTTTTACCTCTCTTTTCGCGCGATAATGCTATGCAAATTTTTCGTTTGCGTACGGTACGCATTGGCCTTAACCCCCCTCCCCCCCTGTACGCATGGCGTACGCATCGGTAACAACCCCCCCTCCCCCCCTTCGTGCGTACGTACTTTATGGACGGCCCCAAAGTGCAATCTCCAAACGAGCTGATATGTTGGACAATTTAATGATATTTTCATGAGAAATCTACTTTCGTGTATCAGGACATCTTTCATGCCCAAGACTATGCAATTGATCTATGGGAAATGCTGCCATCTGCTCTTATAAAAAGCACCTTTCATTAACTGCAAATTCTGCTCTCTGTAATGCCTTTTTCTTGGTTTGAATTGTTTTGTTTTTTTCCCCGAGCACATTTAAAAGGACTTAAAAAGCAATATCCTACCTCCATCAAAATAGCTTGATTTGTCTGTGCTGTCAACATTATTATGCCACAGGAGATTTTTATGTTCGTTTTCCCAGAAAGGGCCATTAAAAAATGTCGTTTGCGATATATTTGTAATTTAATGTGTGGTAGGCTATCAACATAGCAATAGTTTTAGTGGGGTACTACGTATGGAACATATGTTGAATTTCAAAGGTTTATCATTTTTTCTCTTTTGCATAAATTATTTTGGATCCCCCCCCCCCCAATTTTTTTTTAGCTATCCACTTTTGGCAAAGATCTGTTGCAACAAAGTTTGAAGTTGAAATAAAGACAATACCCCCAGTCCAGGTAACAAAAGAAATAACTTTGTTCCACAACAGGAGTAAATTTATGGGTACCCGAGAGGGTCATGTTGGCTGTTTGATCAATGGATCATTTTCATTGAATCAAGTGGTCTAACTCGGGTTGTATACTCCCCAGGGAGCCGAGATGGTCTTAGGTAGGGCCCAATAAGAAGGGAAATGGGTCAAGTATTAAAGGTAATATCATACTTTGGTTTTTGTCAAAGAAATGCAGATTCAATAAAAGATCATGGAAGATACAGTAACAGTCATCTGTGAAGTTTTCAGTCCCATACGGTGCCCACTTTTTTAGAAAACGGTGAAAAACTACCCAAGTATTTCTTAAGTCTTTTCACTGTTATTTTTTATCTTTAAAAGATCAAAATTGTATTTGGTCACTGGTTTTACTCTTTTCGGGATAAATACAGCATTCCAGGCAAAACAATTTGAACGGTATGTCTCTACCATCACAATCTTCGTACCCTGTAGGTTATAGGTAAATCTGTGAAGATTTCTGTTTCGTTATGCTACCAAAGTATGATAGTACCATTAAGTGTCATGAAAGTTTCTTACACCCCAAATTGAACCCATATGTATAACCCTGTACTAATTTTTACCCCATTTGTACCCGATGTGTACCCCTACTTGAGACCAGACAATAGAACAAGCAGGGTCACTAAAGTTATGAAAGGGTGGAAAGTAACAAAATGTAAAAAATAAGCAACACTTCCAATTCGAGACAGTTCAGTCAATGTATTTTTTTTTTGCTCCGTGTACACTTTTTACTGCTGTGTCTAAAAGTGGTCACAACACTTTAGTAAAATATGAACTAGTGCAATTTACAACTTACAATTACATCTCTAATGAATTTTACAGACGTACACAGTACACCAGATTCATTCTACCTACTACACTAAGTTATTCATCTTTTCAATCGCTACAGGTATTTTTCTATTTACAATAATGTGGCTTTAAGTTGCACTCCCAAAATGAAAAATGAGAATCTAGGGAATATGTCCTGCACCTTTGATAATTTGTTTTAAAAAAAGGAGTAAAATTAAAAGAATTTGAATTGGTCAAGAAATAAGAAATGAAATGCATTCCCCCTCCACCTGTTCACCAAATGGAATGACCCAATGTATGGGTGTAGGCTACTTGCTATTATCAACATTCTGTATCTCTGCGACCTTTTGCTTCACAAATTACCAATACCCATTCTTCAAAAATGTTAATTATATTTTTGGACGTTTCAATCTTTGCCTTCAATCATATTCTGTAGTGGTGTGATATTTCAAGGCACATTCCCAGCAAAGGAATGTCGGCTACACAGACGGTGCTGGATATGGGGTCGATTTCACCAAACTCTTCGTAACTTACTATCAATCGTAGGACTTATGATGCATTGAAGCCCTACATGGGATAGGCCCCCCCACGATGGGTTATCCTTCGTAACCCGAGTTACGATCGATCGCAGGGCTTCGTGAAATCGACCCCTGATGAGATATTAAATGGAAGTTTGCCTGAACGAGATGGCTATCATACTCACATTGGTGTATACAGTCCTCCAACGGATGACAGGTCATCTAACCTTGTAGTAAATAACGATCTCATATCATCATGTTGGGAGTGCAGCAATTTAATATACATCACAGTCTCACATATTAACAATTGTGTACTGTGTGGTTGCGGTACATGTTTAACACGGGGAATAATGATTATGATTTGTGAGAATTTCACCAGGAAATATAACTTCTATTCAAGCAGAAAAAATCTCACTCATTGGTATTTCCACTGAGGAACCTTGGTCAAATTAATCATCACACTTTGGAAAATGCTTGAATTCTCTTTCAAATTATAAAAAGCTTTCAACTTTTGCTTTTGAAATCGTGACATTCTCACGCATTGTCAAGACATCAATTTCAAAATTGTGTGCACTCCAAAAATAAAATATTAACACGTAAAAGTTATTAAACGGTCTTCTTTCTTTGTGGTGCATCAGCATTAGTTTTAAGCTGCTTTAAAATAAAATGCTTCACTGAAACATATTCACAAGCAAAATATGGCAGCCGAAACGTTTCAGACAAATAGCTGCAAAAATTAAAAATACTTCTAAATACCGTAACAGCTTTCCAAAAGGGGTTGGTAGGTCCACTACAAAATTTGAGGGGGAAAGGTGAACTTTTATTTGTAAGTTGAAACCAACAATAAATATGGACCCTTCCTTATAGCTGACTTTTAAAAACAATCATTTCGGGTCTTTTGAATATCAGGAGAAAATTATCGGACAGGTTCAATATGTATAATCAAAAAGTCTGTAGAAATCATGTTGTGCAGTTGTGTTTCATTCAGGAAGGCTCTCGGCCAAAATGCTCAGGGAGTTTAGAACGGACAGTCAAGGAAAGCTTCAAGTTTATACAATATCCCTGCCAATCAAATAATTCAGGGATTTTTTTTTCATTAGCTGAATCATGTCACATCATTGGGGACCCGACCACTACCAACACTTAAACAATCATCATCTAGGCAAACATTGTCTGTCAAATTAAAATTCAGCCGTGTAGCAAATCCTTTCTATAATAAAGAAACTCATTTCCAACATATTAACATTTTTCAAACATATTCCCCTCATTATTGTTTCTAGTCTCGTTTGTTCTTTTCTTCATTTTTTTTTTTCTTCAAATAATTATTAAAACCCTCAGTACAATTCTTTTATTCAATTTCATACGGCTACGGCAATAACCAGTGCACTTAAACAAGCTTCGCAATCAATCTTCAAGTATAACCTTGTTTGTAATCATGTCGTTAACATCCAAGTCATTTTGTGTATTAAACCACTATCAGCTGACTTTCAATTTTATTCCTTAATCTATTTTAGCAATTTTTTTGTCGGGATTTAAGCAAAGACAATCTCCCTTGCAAAACAAGTCTGAGGAATCAAGCATCAAAAATATAAGTGGGCATTCATCTTGCTTTATGTACAAACAGGGGGGCTAGTTCCAGCCACTACCTGGTTCAAATCCACCCCTACCTCGACTTCTAGAGTAGGAATCCCCATGGTACAGACCCTCTTGGCGACCCCTTGGCCCTCCATTGCCCTGTACCCCTCCCCAACCACCAGATTGCTCATGCTCAGGCTGCAAATCTCTACGATATCCCCCTATATCTTGAGAAACCCCTGGTATATGTTCATCGGTTACGCTGTTCGAGTTGTAATTTGAACTTCCTGAATACCCTGGGCTCTCTACGTCGGATTTTGCATGAGTGTTGTTGCCGTAAGTGTCCAAGAGGGGTACCTGTTGCTGCTCTAAGGGGAGGTCTGAGGTTGTTGGAGTGACATCGTTGGGGTCTTGGGCAGTCATTCCCAGTTCGGGCAATCCTTGCGCCTTAAGCATCTGCATCAATGCTGCCTTGACTCCTGGCGTCACCAAGGATGTCTCCTCAGGCTGGGAGTCGGGTCCCGCTTCCGGAGAGTCAGGAGGTGGTCCCAGAGGGGTTGGGGGCTTCCAAAGATTCCCCTCATCTTGGCTACCGTCCCCCATCATATCAGATGGTGGAGTGGCAGGACCTCTATGCTCATACCCGGTATAACTATCTTGGGGTTCGTAGTCATACTCACCAAAGTTTTTGCTAACAGGGCTGGTGTATGAGCTACCCTGTGACACAGTTGGCCTGAACAGGCCAGAATCCTTTCCATCATCTGCAATCATCTGATGACCAAGAGAAGATGCTGCACTTCCTGAGGTTGATGTCCCAGCTGAACCGCCTGCTACTGTGTTAGTCGGAGCAGAGGATTTCCCGAAAAGGGTTGACACATAGTCTGTCAACGTTGAGGGAATCTCTGAAGATTTTTCTCTGCTTCTCTGATCAGAATTGGAAGTCGTGCTGCCAGAGTTTTCACTCTTCCCTCCCAAGCTTCCTTTCATGAGGGCGAGCAAGGCAGACGTTGTGCTGGCGAGAGAATCTTCCTTGGAAGAGTCACCTCCCTTGGTCTGCTTGGTGGCCGCAGCAGCCAGCAACAGCTGCATGTTGAGATTCTCCAGCAGCTTAATGGTGCTCCTGTCCACGTTCACGTCCAAGGCTTCAGCAAGCTTGTTGACATCCAAGGAAGGCTGCGACTGAAGAAGGCTCATCAGTTCAGCAAGCTGCTTCTCGCTGGACTTGCTGCTGCTGCTGCTGCTGTCGTGAGGTTCAGGCTCCCCACTGTCGCTGGGTACACTCCTACCGCCCTTGGATCCGCCTGATCTCGAGGCAGATTCACCATCCCCACTTAATCCTGGGATCTTTACGTTCTCATCTGCCACCAGACCAAGACCTACCTCCTTCCGTTTGGAAGATGACGATTGCGACTGGGCTGCCTGCTGTTTCTCCAAACGTCGCCGACGCTTACTCCAAAGTTCATGGCAGTCTTGGCCATTTGGTAAACTACATAGTGTTTGGGTAAAAAACATTCAGACGAAAAAAATCCAACTTAGTTCTCTCCAACAAACATGAAGCAATTACATCAACAATTGAAAGAAGAATGAAACATGAGTCTTTGCTTGATTGCAAACATAAGTCTTCATTTGATAGAAATGTTTCCAGAGTTCACTTACTTTGGCGAGTTGATCTTGTTGGGCTCAATAGTCTTCAGCCAGGAGCAGTTGAGAGCATCTATGGCAGTGATGCGCTTCTCAGGATCAAGGGTCAACATTTTATCCAAGAGGTCTAATGCTGGTTTGGGTAGCCTGCCATTACAAGAAACAGGTTTGCACAATATCACAGAGGAATTGCACAAGCTGAGTGTTAACACACATTATCTCAGGAATAATGAGAATCAAAAATGCACAATATACAACAAAAGTCACATTATTCTTCATTTTTTGGAAGTGAAGAAAATAACAAATAATGCATACTTACCTGGCTGGTAAGACTGTAAAGTAAAAACAATGTAAGCTTGGTAAGGTTTTGAGCCATCACGATATCATGGTGTTCATGTTAGTTGGACATGACGTTGCCATCCCCTTCATGTCAAGTGGAAGCTCATCTCAGTGAGATAAACATTGCCAAGACCTTCTATACAACTGGCTTATTTACTTGCATTTCTCCTTTCAAATTGCACATTTGTAGTAGCACTTTTAACCTAGATGTGGCTTGTTGGAATTGTTGAGGTCAACATAAAAAGCAGACAAACAACCAAGCAAATAACAAAATCAGACAATCGGATTTATAAGGTACTCACAAAGCAAACTCTTCTCTAAGTTTCCGGTTGTACGTCTTCTTTGGTTTAATGGTGTGGAACAGTGGTAGCCGTATCACGTCCGGCCAAACGGCGGGCGCCGGTGTGCCGCAGATGCGACTGATCAGCTCCAACTGGGCGATCTCTTGATTGGCCTGGAAGATTGGTTTCCGGGTGAACAGCTCCCCGAGGATGCAGCCACAACTCCAGACGTCAACCGCCGGGCCGTATCGCTCCTCTCCAAGTAGAAGCTCCGGAGGACGGTACCATAGTGTGATGACTTTGTTGGTGTAAGGACGCGATTTATCGTCCGCGTGGTAGAGACGGGCCAAACCAAAGTCGGCTAGCTTAATCTGTCCCTGTGGTATGAATTTTTGTTGAAGAGGCTGATTATTTCTGTCAACTGATGTTACTAGTCCTGCCTAATATTATGTTTCGGTAACATTACCAGACATTCATGTCTTGATATTATCTCCACAATCTTATCTACCTTTACCTAGGTCTTGTTTTACGTCTAGATCTCCAACTTCCAGGTATCAATTTTAATTTTGAACATTCAGGTCCCAACTTCATCCCTACACTTGCATTTCATAGATCTCCCATAGCATTCAAATCAGGGGTCGATTTCAAGAAGCCCTGCGAACGATCATAGCTCGAGTTACAAAGGATAACTCATCAAAGGCGGCCTATCCTACGTAAGTCCTCCGATTGATTGTAAGTTACGATGAGTTTGGTGAAATCGACCCCAGGAGTTACTACCATCCACAGGAAAGAACCCCTTGAGATATCAGATCAAGGGTCCATTTCACCAAACTCTTTGTAACTTACTTTCAATCATAGGAATTTTAATGCATTGCAGTCCTACGTGGGATAGGCCCCTCTGCGATGAGTTATCCTTCGAGTTACGATCGATCGTAGGGCTTCATGAAATCGACCCC
Source organism: Astropecten irregularis (assembly GCA_963971285.1). Lineage (NCBI taxonomy): Eukaryota > Metazoa > Echinodermata > Asteroidea > Paxillosida > Astropectinidae > Astropecten > Astropecten irregularis. The sequence continues at coordinate 16,566,219 of OZ020255.1, read as the reverse complement.
AGGACCCAGACAACCCGAAGCCCGCCTTACCTTGTTATTGAGGAGGATGTTGGAGCACTTGATGTCCCTGTGGAGGAAATTGCGGGTGTGGCAGTAGCTCAGCCCGTCCAGCAGCTGCTTCATGAAACTACGGATGTGTTCCTCAGTGAAGTTGACCATGCCCGATTCCAGCAAACCCATGAGGTCATGGTCCATGTACTCGAACACCAAGTAGAAGGCACCTGTGTAAAGGTCATAGTTTAGTGCTTGATACTTTGAGGTCTGGAATGTGTTTTAATTACGAGGTATATTGAGCTTAAGTACTAATTGCACTAGCACAAGCACTGCCAATCTGGTGCTGTTGATATGACTGCATCTTATCAGTATTTGATTATGCAAAATGTTCTTCTATTATGCAAATTTCAATACTACTTGTATTAGGCATGCAACTTTGACTTGATCAAAAATAAGGAAACTTATAATATACTTTGTATACATTTGTTTCACTTTCAATGGCATATGAGTAAAGTGGAAAAAAGAGGAAATCAGCTGATCCGAGAAAAGGTTGCATGCCTGGTGTAAAATGGTGATATTTATTGATATAATGATACTTAGTCATGACTTAATGCTATGCACACCCCCAAAAGATCACATCTATAAATAGCCCTCATTAGTCCAATAATATGGCCTACCTTTATCTTTCCTGAAGTCTAACGCATCTTGTTTGTCCGTGACAATCTCCCTGAGCTTGACAACGCTGGGATGGTTGAGCTGCCTCAGGATTTTGATCTCTCTCACTGCCGTGATCGGGAAGCCCTCTTTCTCGTTATCAGTGCGCACCTTCTTAAGGGCGACCAATTCACCTGTAGAGTAAACGATGACAAAACATTTTCGTGTGATGTTTACTGCTTTTGACTTGTATTCTGCCATTGTTTGCAGAACATAACATTCGCTAGGCGTTTTGGCTGGCATACTGATTTTATTTACCAAGATTTTTGGTGCTTAAGCAGCTCTATGAAATTGGACATATGTTGAGATGGGAATTGTTAATTGGATCATTCAATCAAATTGGAAATACAGCCATTCCTGTTAAGCAGGTTTGTACCATTTCATCAAATCTATACAAAATAATAAACATAATAATATAGATGGTGATCATCCTTTCTCGCAACTACGAATACAAAACTTTTTTGTTTCTTTTTCTTTTTTCTTTTTATGAAAAATCGCCAGTCACAAGGCCCAAAACAGGCCACTCAAGGTGATGGCTAAAACGAGGAGAAAAGGGAATAAAGAAGAAATCATGGGGTAGAAAGACAACTATTGATGTTGCACTTAAATTGGGACAAATTGTAAGTGGAAGGGAAGTAGGATGCAGGGAGTGAATTCCACAGCAAGGCGGTACGCGGGAAGAAACTGGATTGTGAAGGATGCAGCTTCTATTTTGATGTGTTTGCATGCAACAGGCATCTTGAAAGCCAGTAACCAACCTCAGCCCCACTACCAACGATCAAAGCCCATGATCAAAGTTTGATTTTTATAGAGGAAAACCCTAAGGAAAATCTAGAGAAAAACCCCAGTGGTACCGAAGAGTTCAAACAACTCTACTTGGATGTGTTCGAAGCCCAGACTGAACCCAAACCTTAGTGTAAAACATTGTATTGTTTGTTTCTCTGCCAGTATTTTGGCGAGGGACCCTGTTCAGTGTGACCAGCTCCCATAGAGGATCTATATGATATTTGTAACGTGACAGAAGGATTAGGATCAAGAATTTTGCCTTGATATTGCAATTAGCATGGTTAATAGGGTCAAGATATTTGGTTTTCCGAAATAAACATGACCACCAAGGATGACAGAATGGTTGACTGTTCGAAGAGGAATGTGTATAAAGCGAAGGAAACCCACCTGTCCTCTTGTCCTTAGCTTTGTAGACCTGCCCGTAGGTACCTTCACCAACTTGATCCAGTATGTCAAAGATGTCCACACACCTCTTACCCCAGTTCAACCCGCGAGACATCTGCTCTACTCTCCTCCGCTTGATCCTCTCCCTCTTCTGACTCGTCGGCTTGACCTCCCTTGATGCCATAGAACTCAGAACCAGTTTGGAATGTGCGGCCGGTATCGGATGGGGCGAGGTCGTTGCCGATTTAGGAGCTGACGGCGGAAGGGGAAGATCTTTGATGGAGAGACGATGCTTCTCTTCCTTCACCGGAGGAGGGGTGTCGCGATGTTTCTCGTCAATCATTGGCGGGAGAGGTAGAGGAGGAAGAGTGGTAACTTGAGGTGTTGGTGGTTTAGGTGCTGGGGACGGCAGAGGGGCAGATGCAGGTGCTTCATTCTTCACCTCTGGCTTGACTTCCTTCCTAATGAGGAGGTTCTGAAAGGGCTGATTGTGGAGTCCGGGCACCTCCATGACCGTTCTCTGAGGAGACTCCTCAGCCTTGGCCAGGTTGACTATCGAATCATTCTTAATTGTGACTTTGATCGGGCTACTGACGTACGTCTTAGAGGGTACAGTTGGTGGTGTTGCCGGCGATTGCACATCTTGAACAAGCGGCTTTCTCACTATCCCCTTGGAAGGCAAATCCATGGACTTAGCGCCCACCATCTTCTTGTGTTTCTTCAGCTCAGAGCCCAAGCCCATTTTGAACTTTGCAGTGGAAAAATCGAAGCTGCGGCTCCGGCTTCGTCGCCGTTGGTAGCTTCGTGAACTGGACCTCGATCGTGATCGGTAAGGACTTCGACTGCGGCTTCTTGATCTCCTAGACCGCTTCCTACTAAGAGAAAGGGTTAGCACGATACAGAAACATGTACATAGACACAGGCCACAATAACTAAACCAAGGCAGGAATTTGGTTCATAAGGGAACACTTCTAACAGATTCTGAGAGCAAGATGCAAATAATAAAAAATAATAATAAAAAATTAAAAAACATATTTATACTTCAGTTGCAACAGAGCGTTGATGTGGCAGACACAATGGTTTAACAAAACAAATTGACAAAAATTTGACAACAAATATCATCATGTAATTTCTATGATTAAAACGGCTATGGAAACTCTACATGTTTACAATCCATCTACAGAAGCAACACACTCAGTACAGCTCCTATTTATGAATATTGAGTAATCTATGCATGTTTAAAGCCAATTCACCGACACGTAGCTATAGCAATGGTCATGCTTGAGCCTCCAACTCACCTGTAACTAGGACTTCTACTTGGTGACCTCGAGGGCCTCCTCCTCCTTGGTGGACTATGACTGGGACTTCGCCTCGACCTCGAAATCTTCTCCGACCGTCTCTTCCTGGAGGGGCTCGGAGACTTTTTACGCGCGCTCGGTCTTGGAGAGTGCGACCGTTTGCTCTCAACTATGCGAACTGTTTCTGGCGAGGCTCTGTAAGCCCGAGGAGGGTTCGGCGGTGACTGACGTCGGTAGGCCTTGGGAGGCTCTGCAGGGATGTACTGCTGCCGGGAAGATCTGCTGCCAGATCTGCTCCCATGTATATGCGGCGAATTCCGCTCTTCTTGGCTGCTTCTGTACTCTTTTAAAGCCGTAGCCGGGGACACGGACCGATGGCTCTTGCTCGGTTTAGTCTCAGGGACAAACTGGGCGGGAGGGGACGGGCTTAGATACACCTCCTCGTCGCTGCTTATGTCATCGTACTCGACGAGGGGCTTGACCTTCGGCACCTGTTCCCGCCGGTCCCGCTCCCTGGAACGTTTGTGCTTGTGTCTGGAGCTCTTTTTGTGCTTCCGGGCACGGTTAGAGTTCGGGGAGGCGTCCACGTGGTAGACATGGCCACGGCCACTGGGCTGTCTTGGTCCAGGCATTGATATCTAGGCCACAGGTGCACACACACACACACAGTTTATGCAATGGATTCCAACATCCAGTTGTCAATAAATTACCTGCACACAAGAAAAGAAAATCAATCAAAGATAAATAAAGGCAGGCCTTGAATTTGGTTCTAAAAAGGGCAAGGCCACTTTTCCATTGCAAGGGGCACTTCCATTGGAAAATCATAATGTCTATGGAAACATATGAAGGCGGCACGAAGGCCAAGAACCAGGGCAACGAAGGCTGTGGCTTGTGGCCTCCGTTAAATTCAAGGCTTGAAAAGGGACATAAAACAGCTAGGAAAAACAAAGATATAGATCGCAATCTTAAAACAGGATGTGCAAAACTGGTTTGTGTAAATGTCTTTTGTAAGTTCCAATGATGAATTTGTAATATTTTAAAATGTTGTGAACAAAGGTGGACAAAGAAAAGTGGCTGGAGCAGGATTCAAACCTGCAACCTCAGGAACACTTTACCCTACATCTGGCCATTTAAGGAAATATTTTTGGGGGGACAATAGACTTAAAGGTTTATTGAACCTCTTACTCTAAACAGTACCCCAATAGATTTCAATGGAAATAATAAAGTAATCATGAATATTCTTAGGCCATTGGTCTAACTGCCTAGATGCTTCCTGGGCAGAAGGGGTTAAACTTAAGAATCACTTGCAGCTTAGCAGCTGTTAGCAGTATTAAGAGTGACTCTGGCATGAGACCTGTTTAACAGAAAAGACACAACAGGTTTTCAGCTGAGCAGGTGCATCAATTTCACGGCCCTGCTTAGCACAACAATTTGCTATCCATGAAATTTCTGTCTTAATAAACACAGGATTAACAACCAAATGTTCATGTGTTGTGTATCATTTGCGATTGTTCTTTGGCTTTTTTTCACTGGCCATGAAAACCAAATGAATTTTTAATGGTGATCTGTTTTATTGAGCAAGACATTTATTTTATGCTAAGCAATTTTGTTGTGCTTAACATGCTTAAATTGGTCCCAGGTCATTACTTGGCAGGTGAATCATTTCATGGACAGCACCCTTAGTAGGCCGAGTTTCTGGGCAAAAGGTTGAAATTAACATTTTGTCTGCAGCCAGAGGAAAAGAAACTCTGGGGGGTATTGAAGTACTGAAACAACTTTACATAGGATGACGCACAAAAACAATCCCCAAACTGATTCATAGTTAAACTTAAAGACTTAGCAGGTCTTATTAATCATGCTGTCTTATTGTTTGCGCGTTAGGAAAAGCAATGGCAGCTGGAAGATAACTGTCTCATTTTTTTTGTGTGCCAGTGGCACATAATAGAAAATGGAAGGGGGGTGTTAAGATTACTTTTGACGAAAATAAGGGACAACAACGGCATAAAAAAGTCAAATGAACCTGCTACAAAGCTTATAAATTCAGGACTTGGCAATGAAGGATGCAGGTACATGTACATGATTATACAAACCAAACTTCAGCCAATTTATCTTTTTTCACCTTCAATATGTCCGACCTTAATTAATCTCATCAGTGGCCTTTATGCCAAGTTTGTGGTTTATAATTTTAAAATTATAAAGAAAGAATATACTGAACATGTACAAGGTTCAAAGAAACATGTTTTATTCAATCATACACAGTTTCATAATGTATTACATACATGTACACAGTACCTATGTATGTACAGTACATATGCAATCATAAAAGGTCAAAGGTCAAAGGTTATGACATGCAATTGACATTGTGAAGTAAGGAAATGTTAACCAGGCAAATGAAGTTAACCCCAAAGCACTGTTTTCGGAGGAGAGGGGGAGGAGGGAGGGGGCAAAAAGGATAAAGGATAAAGGATTTCTATTCAAAAGGAACTAACACTTGTAACAGGAATGAGGACAATGCTTTGTGATGCTTGGATGCTAATCAAAGAAAATGTAATCCGAAAAAAAAAGTTTGGCATTTTTGTTCAAAAACAAAAAAGATTCGGATACCAAACAGCATAAGAAACCAATTATTTATGATCAATATGCCTATTGAGCTGCAATTATCTGATGATACATTTCAGATTTACACTTCACAAGGAATCACACAAAGTATTAGTTAATCCTCAATCCTCCAAAATATTTCTGTCTAGTCCTGGTTAGATATGACCGCAGATTAAAAACTATTTTTTTTCTTGCTGGAAGGAGGAAGGGTGGAGCCAGAGTGTGTATCAGAGAAATGCGATGCAAACATGCAAAACAAGAAATTGACTTGATTCGAACCTGCGACTCCCAAAATATGCTGTATATGAGTATTGATGCTCTACCAAATGAGCTATCTAGCACTATGTTGGCAGTGGGTGTCCATAATAGTCAAATATCTTTGTTCGGTTTGGTTAATTAATAATCAGCAGACTAATGGTTTATGTATTGACAATTGCAGTCTCCAAAGTACTGTCTCATGTCCAATGTGCTATGCGTAATCAATGAACCTATGAAATGTTTAAATAGATTAATTAATTAGCCATTAATTATACTTGTAATACAGGAAATTAAATGTTTCACGTCTCCCCAGAAAAGATGGCGACTGAAATCTATAATTTTATGCAAGGTGATGAAAACAACTGCACACAACCTCAAGGTTCTTCAATACATCAAACAATCAAAAAAGTTATACATTTCTGCATACCTGTGCCAAAAACCCAGCCGGTTTCATTCCTTCACTTTCAAACCTGAGCAAGTTTGGGAGTAATTTCTACAGACCAGGGGGTAATCACCAAATACGTGGTAACTTACTATCAATCATAGGACTTATGATGTATTGCAGTATACGATGGGTTATCCTTTATAACACGAGTAACGATCAACGTTTTGACATTTACCTCAACAGCTGAAATTGTACAACAATGTGTAGAGCCGAGTCATGGACATTTAAAAGTACTTGCTCTTTAAAACAAAATGTTGACTTGTTTCTCATGGCAAAATTACGGGTGAAAAATGTGCAGATTGAATGCAAGTTAATTCTGCTACAAACATAACTGTATTAACCAACTTTCAGTCACTTTTCTACATTTTTTATTCTCTGACTTGTCCTTTGGTTCAACTTCCAACTTCCTAACCTCAATGTTTTAATCTGGAGGTCGCAGGTTGGAATCCAGCTCCAGTCATATTGCTTTATTCAGGACTTTAATTAAATCAGTCAGTTTCTCTTGTGATTTATTTGATAATTTCTCAATTCACCGACATCGTGCAACACTTCGTTTTAGTGTCATTCTTAACTTTTCAACTTTTTAAAGTCTGTAAGAGAGAATCCTGCCATAGTGATACAATGAGTTTTCTTGTTTTATTTTTAATATGCACATTATGTCCCATAACATGAAACACACAATGCTTTTCCTTTTGTCAGTCTGTTTGAATAATTTAAATTACTGAATTTCATAAGCTTTTACAGAGTAAAATTTAATTAAACTGTTACGTGAAGCTCTAGACACTGCGAAAAGATTCAGTTTCTGTTCGTTTTCCATTTTGGTTTCAATCTTAAGCACTTTTTTTTGCAAGGTCAAGCTTGGCCAGGACTGAGGAGAAACCATTATGCAACAAGTCCATTAGGTACTAATGGTACACAGGTTTACGTAACTGTTCAAAAGGCATTTTGCAAATAAAATGGGCAGTATTGCCCCTAAAACTAGTGTCTTTTATTCAGGCTTTTTTAGCAATATACAATATACTGATGAAGAACTTTCAAGTACTTAATTTTTGTTTTATTGAAATTTAACTGTAATAAATCAGAGTCTGAGAGGAAAAAATGGCAATCCTGCAAAGGAAATGACTGCATGTCCAATGGCCTAGGTCTAGCATAATTTTCTCTTTTTTTTGGGGGGGGGGGTCCTGTAATTGTAGTTTCAGACAAAAACACATCGATCATTTAAGTTCTTAAAGGTAATATCATACTTTGGTTTTTGTCAAAGAAATACAAATTCATGGGTAAAAATATCAAGACAGATACAGTAACAGTCATCTGTGTAAATTTCAGTCCCATACGGTGCCCACTTTTTGAGAAAAAAAGTGAAAAACAGCCACAGTATTTCTTAAGTCTTTTCTCTTTTATTTTTGATCTTTTAAAAGATCAAAGAGATTTTCGGTCGTTTTTTTTTTACTCATTTCTGGATAAATACACAATTTCAGGCAGAAACATTTTAACGGTATGTTTCTATCACCACCATCTTCATACCCTGTAAGTTATACGTAAATCTGTGAAGATTTCTGTTTTGGTTTCTTACCAAAGTATAATAGGGCCTACTACCTTTAAAAAGATTCTACAGTTCAAAAATGAGATTTGTGACTTTCAACAAATGTTCCTGAATCAATAGAAAGGAAATGTTTCCGAGTAGGCTTGGGCGATTCCATGTTGGAAAAGATGAATGGAAACGATGAATGGAATCGATAAATGGAATCGCAATTCAACTTTGTTGAGGAATCAATTCTGTGAATTGATCCATTTTGAGTTTTGAGTGTCGATTCCAAAATGCGCTGAGCCATTCTTGGGTTGTTGGATCGTTGAACCAACTGAAACGATTCTGACATTCTTAAAAGAAGTAAAGCCTGGCGATTTTTACGCATTGAAGAACTTAAACGCGTGCGGCACTGTCTGTGTTTTGTCTGCAAAACCACAAATAGTGCTGTTTTGATATGAACTACGCTTGTCACCTCCCAAAGTTTGCCATTATTTTTGCCGGCGAAAATTGGAATCGATTCCAAGTGGATTCGCGATTCCAGCCTGGAATCAGAATCGATTCTGAAAATGATGGAATCACCCAAGCCTATTCCAGAGTCCTTAAAACTCTTGATTTAAGAAATGGCGAAAATGTTTCAGTGTAAAAATATAATTTTCTTACTTGCTTGTTGCGAACTTAGACAGCCTGTCACACAGCGAACAATTCCTTACACGAATTGGCTCGAAGCAGCCACATGAGCGCATCACTATCATCTCATTATGTGATGTCATCGCACTGACCAAAATTAGCAGTTTCCATGAATGAAACTGATATGCATGTGCACATACTTTGACAGAGCTTACCACGGTCATTTGAATGGTAACAAAACATACAAATTTGTACATTCCTTCGGACACTTCACCCCGCCATTTTCTTTGGTGAAATTCAAGACCTTGCGGAGTCCGCAAGGTCTTGAATTTCACCAAAGAAAATGGCGGGTCCGCAAGGTCTTGAATTTCACCAAAGAAAATGGCGGGGTGAAGTGTCCGAAGGAATGTACAAATTTTGCGGACTCTGTGGTGGTATTTGAATTTTGGTCAGTTATATTTTTGTTGCCATTATTTTTACTGTGAAACAACACCATCGTCTGAGGGTGATTGATAGGTCGTTTCATAATCATAGCAATGTGTGTTGACTTGTGTGCGTTGGTTGAGTGTACTGAAAGCGCCACATAAATATGGATATGTAGCTGTATGGTCGCCAGAGACAACCTTTGGTACGTGTGAAACGACTGGGACGAATATAAGGTTTCTGTGACGTCAAAAGCTCTACCCTGCGCGTTAACCAATGACTGCAGCACTTATTCCAACGGCATAATTCTTATCTGTGTTACAGTACTTGATGGTGGATTTTTCACTGTGATTCAAGAGGCACAGCGAAAAATCCCTTACACGAATTGGCACATAACGGCCGAAAGAGGGCGTCACGATCATCTCATTATGTGACGTCATCACACTGACAAAAAATGGTAGTTTTCATGAATAAAACTGACGCGCATGGGCACATTCTCAGTAACACCCACTCGGTTCATTGCCACATCTACAGACCTTGCCACGATCTTTCGAATGGTACCAAAAACGTACAAATTTGTACATTTCGTCAACCTTTTGACAAATTTTTGTGGTATCACCCGACGTTCGAGAACTCACGGACTCCACGGTCGTACATGTATTTGAACTTTGGTTAGCTGTATTTTTGTTGCCATTTTACCGCGAAACCGCACCACCATCTGAGAGTGACTGTTGGGTCGTTGAATATTCATATAACGTGTATTGAGTGTATTGGTTGTGTATACTGAGACCGCCACATGAATATGCATAGAATTGCATGGTCACCGGAGATGTACGGCCGACCGTTGATCGTTGCGTAGTCGTACACCGTGTGTGTCTGAATAGGCACATCGCGTGATGCGCGCTACGTACGTGTCTGCAACACGTGTGTGCGTAATAAGTTGGGCAAGCACATGGTTTCCGAGACGTCACGAGCACTGCCTTGCACGTTGACCAATCAGCGCGGCGCTTTTCACACACGGCACTGTTTCCATCGGTTCCATCACTGTGAGAGGACACCGCCAGCGATGCATTTTTTATTATTTCCTTCTATAAAACAATAGGGGTCCCAAACTACAGGAACCCCATCTTTCTTATTCATTTCATTTCAGTGAAGCCTAGGCCTGGAACGGAGTAGCCTAACCTTCGCTCCTTCAAACAAAATCAATGTTCATCTTTTTCAATCAAGGATTTAACTTTTAAAAAATTCCCCCCCCCCCCCCCGGGGAAAAAGCCAAGTTTAATAAATAGCCTAGCAAATTTAAAATCACCTATTTTAACTTTCAACAACCTGAACAAGGGCCTTAAAATAAAATCGGGCAAAAAATCTTCCACAAGTTTACAAGTTGAAATAAACAAAAAGTTAAAACAAACAAAAACAAAGACCTGAATAAGCCATGAATTGATGAAACCTGTCCTTACCAATCAATACTTACCATTAAAAACGTTCAAACTTCCGAGGACTGACAAAAGCCAGCTCTTCGTTGGGGCCTTCGGTCCAGAGATACCGGCGCAGCCGGCCAGATCCAGTCCGGGGCCTGGGATCAGCTGACCCGCCGCGTTGGCCGGTTGGTGCCGCCTAGCCTTCTGCGGTCTGCCTCTTTTTTGAGTCGCAGGATTACGTCTCCTGGCCAACTCCCACTTCCCTTGATGACAAGAGTCTTACATGGCGATGTGCTGGATGTGCACAATTTCCTTTCGGTTCCCAAAAGAGGAAAATACGCGTAGTCTCTTTGCTCTGAACTGATCAAAGTTTTGGCTCTGTCGGCGTTACATACGCTTTGCCAGTGTGAAATGATACGTCAGCACTGCTGATGACGACTTGATGTATTCCGCCCGATTTTGTTAAAAATCAAAACTATCTTTCGACTTGAAATTCAACGCCAGACTGATCCAAAACAGGCCCAAACGATTGTATAAAGCTCTCTGTTGCTAATATTGTGATCATTTTGTTCGTTTCTAGTTTATTTTCTTCGATGGAATGGGATATTTCTTTTCGATAAAAGTGATTGCTCTGCATTGCTACGCAGACATTTTTATTTTAGTGATGCATTCTGGGAAAATAGCTGGTCTGGTAGCAAAAGGTCTACGCGCGTGATTGTATAGTAATATTGCAGATGGCAGAGGCGCCAGACTAATAAATAAAAATGGAGGATGGTTGTGTACATTGTGTAGTGGTGGTCTTGTTTTGAGTAGGAAACTGCGGAAGATGGAATAGTTTTAGTCATGTTTAGGGAGAATATTTTGTGAATTAAAGTAGACTTCGAATTCGATTTCACGCACGGTGATCTGCATATAGTCAAGATGTCCAGAACAGTCACCGATGGAGGTTTGTGTGATGCTATATACTGTTAAGCTCCACTTATTAAACTTTTTGGGGAGTTAGAAAGTGACAAACATGCACATACTGACTACTGTACTGACATGACTGAGATAGGCCTAGGGCAATACACAGGCTAGAATTTAAATAAAACAATAAGTTACTTATATTTCTCATCATCTGATAACATTTAAAGGGGCACATCAAATTAGTCCATTAATCAAATCCTTAATTATCAAGATCTGTCCATTTTTGCTTTTTTTTCCCCATTTTTTGTTTTGTTTACTTTTTCGTTTGTTTGTTTTTACTTTATCCAAAATTATTTAATTAACATTTCTGATTCCTTATTCATTGTAGGCTTGATCAGGCTTTACTTATGCCACTGATTGCATTGTTTGAAATTCCATGTGAATTTTATTTTTTTTTCTTGGAATTGTATAATAATTATATGTCTATTTGTATGCCGAATAAACAATGTCACTGCTTTTATTTCCAAACGCAGTGCGTGGCACCATAGGTCACATAACTATGGGTGTGAAGGTGGAAGGTAGCATCAATGCCGTCAGTGCCTGTCGAGATGCGTCACAAGTCGTCGTAGCCGGGAGATCAGGTGAGACTAAGGACCTGTTTGATTAACGCAAAGGATCATAGATTCTGCGGATCCGGAACCCATTTTAGCGTACCCTGCATAGGAGTTGAATCCCTAAATCTGGGATCATGTGTGTTAAACAACAGGCCCTATGATCCTCACCATTGTAAACTGAAGCCGTGAAGACAATTTTGTCACAGGAAACAGCTAAACAAACTTCTTATGATTGACATTTGCTGTTAGTAAACAGCAAAATGAAGAAATATGTAGACAAACAAAACCTAGATATTCTGAAGAGGTGGTCTTTACGGAAGTTTTCTTTACTATGTGAGCTGACTTTATAAGACTTTTATATCATTTTTGCTTACAGTGTTTAAGATTTTCAATGTGGAAGAAACGTGTTACAAGGAGAAGCTGAACCTGAGAGTGGGACGTATTACTCTGAGGTACAGCTGCAGTGATGTTATCTGGCATCCATTGAAAGGTATGCTACCACAGGTGTAGGGACTGGACTTGTCTTGGTGCCAAGGGCAATTAAAACCTTGTTGGAGCCAGTAGAGAAAGTTGCCTTGGTAGTCCTAGTCTGTGGCTTAGTGGTGCTGGTCATTGCCTTGGTACCCCTGGTCACTGTCTTGGTGCCCTTGGTCATTGCCTTGGCGCCTGGTGCGCCTTGGTGACCCTGGTCAATAGAGGTCATTGCCTTGTTGCCTTTGGTCATTGCATTGTTGCCCCTGGTCATTGCCTTGGTGCCCCTGGTCATCGCCTTGGTGCCCCTGGTCATTGCCTTGTTGCCCCTGGTCATTGCCATGGTGCCCCTGGTCATCACCTTGTTGCCCCTGGTCACTGCCTTGGTGCCCCTGGTCATTGCATTGGTGCCCCTGGTCATCGCCTTGTTGCTCCTGGTCATTGCCTTGTTGCCTGGTGCCCTGGTCATCGCCTTGGTGCCCCTGGTCTTTGCCTTGTTGCCCCTGGTCATTGCCATGGTGCCCCTGGTCATCACCTTGTTGCCCCTGGTCACTGCCTTGGTGCCCCTGGTCATTGCATTGGTGCCCCTGGTCATCGCCTTGGTGCCCCTGGTCATCGCCTTGGTGCCCCTGGTCACTGCCTTGGTGCCCCTGGTCATTACCTTGGTGCCCATGATCATTGCCTTGTTGCTCCTGGTCATTGCCTTGTTGCCCCTGGTCATTGCCTTGGTGCCCCTGGTCATTTCCTTGTTGCCCTTGGTCATTGCCTTGATGTCCCTGGTCATTGCCTTGGTGCCCTTGGCCATTGCCTTGGTGCCTCTAGTCATTGCCTTGGTGCTCCTGGTCATTGCCTTGTTGCCCCTGGTCATTGCCTTGGTGCCCCTGGTCATTTCCTTGTTGCCCTTGGTCATTGCCTTGATGTTCCTGGTCACTGCCTTGGTGCCCTTGGCCATTGCCTTGGTGCCTCTAATCATTGCCTTGGTGCTCCTGGTCATTGCCTTAGTGCCCCTGATCATTGCCTTGGTGCCTGGTGTCCCTTGTCATTGCCTTGGTGCCCCTGGCCGGTGGGTATTCTCAAAGTCCATTTTCTTCTCATGATACTAATAGTCTAAGCTGTCCATAAAATCACAATCTTCATTTTGTGTTTGCAGATGAGCTTCTTGCGACAGGTGCCACCAATGGCCATGTGGTGACGTGGAACATAATGAAATCCCAAGGCAACAAACTGGACCAGGAGTTTCCCGACCACAAGCGAGGGGTTAACAGGGTGTGCTTCCACCCGGCCGAGTGGCACATCCTGCTCAGCGGTTCGCAGGATGGCACGATGAAATTCTTTGTGAGTCTCCCGCTCGAGTTAGATAAACTAAAAAATCATCAGTCAGTAATTTTTAGGAAAGATTTGAGGCTTTTCATTGTGACAATTGGTATGTGGATCGTTTTGCGGAAACGCCATGTGATGTTCGTTCGTACTTTCGCACTTCTTATTTCGTCGCACTTCTGGTTAAGTCTCAACGTTTCGACTAGCCTGCTCTAGTCATCATCAAGAGATTTCCTGGTGTTTCCACAAACCGATCCACATACCAGTCATATTCACTCGTTAATCCTAATATCTTGTATCAAAGGGTCCCAGTAATGATAGGACTGGTGTGGTTTTGTTTGTTGTCATATGCAGGACCTGCGCTCCAATACATGTGAGATAACCTTCGGCAAACAGAACGACAGCGTGCGGGATATCCAGTTCAGTCCCCACAGCAGTCACAACTTTGCCTCCACGTCGGACACCGGCAACATCCAGATGTGGGACTACCGACGACCGGACCGGATGCTGCTGAGCTACATGGCCCACAACGGGCCAGCCTTCTCACTAGACTGGCATCCTGAGGAGAGGAATCTGATAGCAACGTGTGGGAGAGATAAACTCATTCAGGTTGGTGTATGGTCTAGGGTCGAGTTCACCAAACTCATCGTAACTTACTTTCAATCGTAGGACGTGTGATGCATTGCAGTCCTGTGTAGGATACGAAGGTTATCCTTCGTAACTAGAGGTACGATTGATTGTAGGGCTTCATGAAATCGACCCCAAGTCCAATGCTTGCCAACAGAGACAGCTTGTGAGATATCAACATCCATACCATCAAATCCATGCTGGGGGCCCTAGCACTCCCAGTGAAGTTGGAATGGTTTCAGGAGTGATATCTATCCACCATGGACCAGCCCAGGAAGTGTGTTGAGATGTACTTGGGTTATGAAATGCATTATATGGTTAGGACGTCATTCTATCATTTACATCTGTACAATGACAAGTTAGCAAGTTTTAAATTTTGCAAGAACAAGCTTTCTTGTGTGCAATTCAAAGTACACATTCCTCATGCATTATGCATGCTTTTCAAAATCTGTCAAGGTGTTAAGAAAACAAATTAATGCTTGGAGTTGAGAGGGCCTGACAGTTCGATCCTAGCAGGATCTTTATCGAAGGCTAAGTGACAAGAGAAACATAAGTCAAACTTATATATGCTAGGATCGAAACGCATCAGGCCCTCTCAACTCCAAGCATTTTATAAATTTCAGGTCATTATTTTGACTGATGAGCAGTTTGCAGCAGTTGATTACTTGTAAAACAAATTGATGATCAAAATGTTTAATACTGACTTCTGATAGAGTATCCATTCTTCTTCAGGTTTGGCGATTGGACAATAGTGATAACGGCATCGCGGTGGAGAACACAGTGTGCTGCATTGCGTCGGTAGCCCGTGTCAAGTGGCGACCAGAGAAGAAGTTCCACATCGCCAGCTGCTCTCAGGTGGTTGATCAGACCGTTTGCATTTGGGATGTAAGACGACCGTACATGCCGTTTGCTGTATTTGAAGAGCACACAGACATGGCTACTGGTATGTCCCTCAAAGAAATAATCATTCAACTTTCCCTTGTGGTTATTTGATGATCAGATTGATTAAAAAAGTCGCATCTTCTCAGAGGGATCCCCATGTACGTTTCTCAGGTTGCAGCATTGTTAATGTTGCACGTATCTGTAATGTTCCTGGGGATATAGTGGTATGTGAGTGGTTTTATGGCTTCCGACTGCCAAACGAACAAAGATAATTTACTATTAGGGACACTGCTAACATAGGGCTGGATAGCTCAGTTGGTAGAGCAGCTAGTACGGTATTCCAGGGGTCACAGATTCGAATCCCGCTCTAGACAATCTTCTATTTTTTTACCTTTCAATTAAGAATCTAAGAGAGCAGATCTGCATCCTGCTGAATTTAAAACCTCCAAAGCAGTGTTCATTCTCTGAAATATTTCTAAAAAGAATTTGATTCTGTTACGTTACCAGGTATAGTTTGGAGAGATCCGCACGTCTTCATGTCCGGCGGTAAAGATGGAATGCTGTATCAACACATCTTCAAAGATGCCAAGAGGCCAGCGGAGAGCGTGGTGAGTCCTGGAGAGTAAAACTTGTCACTTCGTATGATAGAAAGCTTACAAGCTAGATCTGATGGGGCATCATTATTGAAGTTGTACTTATATTTACACTCTGGAAAACCTGTCTTCAAACTGATGAAGATGAAATGTAGCAAGAAGATTTAGGCATCTTATGCTGGCATAAAATGTATATTTATTTATAGCTGTAAAAACTACTCATTAACCAAAATAATGACCTGAAATTTATCAAATGCTTGGGGTTAGGGGGGCTTGACGCATTTTAATCCTCGCATTTTAATCGAAGTTATGCTTCAGGCCCTCCTAACTTTAAGCATTTTGTAAATTTCAAGTCATTATTTAGCTGATGAGTAATTTTTAACGGGAAATACTCTGGGTTTTTTTTTCTAAAATAAGCAGCTTGACTCTGCCTTGATAATATCAACGTCTTGCACTTCTTAAATCTTAAGTGTACAGTTAATTGTGTTGAATTTTGTAATACCTGTAATACAGAGCCCAGTGGGTGTGTCCATGAGTATCTATGGCAACGTGTGTCAGGTCCTGAGCAAGTCAAGCCAGCCGGAGAGGCAGCTGCTGCCGACTAGTTACTCCAACACCCGTAAGCCCATGAGCTTCCGTCGCAGGGGACCGGCTGGTCTGCCCGACGTGTTCCAGCCGTACGAGAGCTCCATGCTGGTCTATAATGTTAAGGAGAAAAACACTGTAAGTCACGGGAAGAAAATTCCATTTCAGTTGGAAAAAATTCTCGATTTCATTTGCTTAGACCCTTTTGAGGATAGCCGGCCGATGGGATTTTGTGAAAAACATTTTTTTTTTTATTGCGCGAATGGGAGACTTTGGAGAACCGGTCTTCAAGTCAACGGCGCACGCGCACGCAATTGTAAACATGTGCGCGTTGTTTTGCGTGCGCGTGCACTGTTGACTAGAAGACCAGTTCTCCAAAGTCTCCCATTGTCCCATCATGTATTTCTCAAATTCCTTCTCTATACACCACTGGCCTATTCATGAAAGGGTCCGTGGCAGTGTTTTGTTTTCTAGTATGTAGAATGGTTGTGTAATTTAGGTATAATTTATTGAGCTCACACTACTTTCATTTCTTGCATTCCTTGTCTTCTTGTCGTTCACAGTTTTCAGATGTCTTTGTGGCATCAGCACGTGGCTTTCAACTGACTGGACGTCCGTTTGCTGAGCTGTGTGAACATAATGCCAGAGTCTCACGGGACTTGGGACGATATCAGGTAGGATTGTTTGAAAAATACAAGAGGGAAGCTTTCTAGTGGCATGCAACTTTTCCTCGGATCAGCCGATTTCCTCGTTTTCTCATCACACTCATGTCAATGAAAATAGAAAAACACTGTACAAAGTCATTTTAAAAATTGGAATTTCATTGCATGCCTATTTCTACTCTAGAATTGGCAAGAAAAAAGATCTTTTTTTCACGATGACGCAACTGGATTGAGAGTGACAAGTCTGGATTTTGTTGGGATTCTCTTTCCAGGTCGCTCAGACATGGGAGATGTTGAAGTTGATGTACAGCAATAACCCCATGGCTAAGACTTCGTCTGGCCCGCCTGAGACTCTCAAACAAGCTGCCACTGAAAGAGGTAAGTTGTCTGCTTACCTGTTGGTCTGTCGGTCTGCTTGTTCGACTGTCTGTCCCTCAGACCTATCCCAGTTCACTTCCTTATAGCTCTGTCTACCACACTACATCTTGACAGCATCCAACCTGAGAGTAAAGTGCAATTTATACAGGGATTGACAGAGTTCATTGACCTTAAAATACACGTCAAATTTTTAGGAGCCAGGAAAGCTCACATCCTTACCTGTTCTAACTTCATGAGGATTAAGAAACAAGGGAAACATACTTTAAAGGCTGTTTTCATTCTATCAGAAGAGTATCATAATTATATTGATTAAAAAGCTGCATCCTCTTTGAGTGATCCTCCAATTACTGTTTCTCAGGTTTCAGTATTGCTAATGTTGCACATATTTCGGGATATAGCAGTATGTGAGTGGTTTCATAGCTTCTGATTGCCAAACGAACAAAGATAGTTGACTATTAGTGATACTACTATCATAGGGCTGGATAGTTCAGTTGATAAGAGTGCCAGTACGGTATTCCAGAGGTCCCTGGTTCAGATCCCGCTCCAGGCAATTTTTCTTTGTTCACTTAAGGAGATCATGATAGATAGCAGAGATGCAGTTTAAGTTTGAAGTGATTCCGACAGAGGGATTGGTTCCCCAAAATATCCCGTTATTCTCAGAGCACCAAAAACTCTTTTGAGGCTTGTGGTTATGAAGCTGATTGTAATTGTAGGTTAATAGTACACCTCCTACTAATATGTACCTTTAGTCCCTGAGCTGTCAGTAACTCCCCAAACCCCGGACATCCAGAACCACACTGTTGAGTCCACCACTGGACAGACAGACGACGACTCAGCCTTGAGCGACAGCGAAATGGACGGCCACGTCACGACCTTCAAACCCAGAGATCCCGGCCGCAATGACCGCGTGACGGCCGACTTCTTCTTTGGTGAGCAAGTCAGAGTGGACGGGGAAGGGGATGTTGACGAGATGTTTGAGGAGGACGTGTCGGGTCTGAACATGGATTCCTGGAGTTTGCCCAATGAGGCGTTCTCTCAGAGGCATGAGATCATCGACACCTACAGGTAATGAAACATTTCATATCGTCATTCGACAACATTTTAATCAAAAGCTCTTTAAGACGCCACAGTCATTTCTTTCTTTCACTTTTATTTTTGTGCAGTCAGAAGTAGGAAGGAGTTGATCTCATCTTGCTTTGACTTTGATCATGCTATGAATCTAGCAATTTAAACAGTAACTCTAGCACACAGTTTTGAATGGCGCCCTCTTTTGATTAAAACAAGAAACTGCGGTGGTGTCAGTATATCATTTTGTACACCGCTAATCATCTTTTATTGAAATCTGGGAAGCTGGAAAGCTAATGAGCAAAAGACCGGTGGAGAAATCTGGGACATGTTGTCCATGCTGAATATTCTCCTAACACCGTGTTCCTTTGAGGAAAAAATCGCACACCACGCACCAAGTCAGAGTTGTAGTGCATTTAGATCGATAAACACCACCTCAGTTTCTTGTTTTAATCAAAAGAGGGCGCCATTCAAAACTGTGTGCTCGGATTAATGTATAGGTTATTGAAAGTCCACGCTGTTTCCTCTCTTATGAGGGCGCTATTTCTGTCTTGTCAATTTAGGAACTTCACTTTTTGAGAGCACATGATGAACTGTTATGTGAAAATTGCACAAATCCCCAAACAAAATCTATGGAAACAGACTTTAAAGATGTGTTAGGACAACCTACCATCCATTTCCACAGCGTTGTGTTTATTTCTAGACTTTCACATTTTTGTTGTAATTGAATTCCAGGCCTCCGTCACCAGACACTTCCAATCAGCACAAACCCAACACTGATTCACCTGCTATGTAAGTAATTAAAGCAATTGTTAATTACACTTAAACCACATAGATAATCGCTGACCCACAATACATCTTGAATTTACATCCTGTATATTCGTATATGGGGCCAATTTCATGGCGCTGTTAAGCACAAGAAAAATTGCTTAGCACAGAATGTCTTGCTCAATAAAACAACCCACCATTAAACATTTTTATATTCATGGTCATTGTGAGAGAACAACTGGCAAAGAACAATCTCAAGTGATAAACAGCACATGGAAATTTGGTTTTTAATCCTGTTTTTGAGAAAGATTTGAGGCTTTGCCCTGCTCTAGTCCTGATGAGGACAAGGCTAGTCGAAACGTTCACACCTTACAAGGAGTGTGAACGAAATAGAAGTACGAAACTACGAACGAATATTATATGGTGTTTCCACAAATCCTGTTTTTCTTAAGACAGAAATTTCATGGTTGGCAAAATTTTGTGCTAAGCATGGCCATGAAATAGGCCCAAGGTGACTCCAGTCCATTACAAAGTTATCAATGGGTTCCCAGGTACCCTGTACAACTGTTTAAACATCAAGACAGTGCGCTTGATGACCATTGCCAGATCAGCCGTAAGTCTGTCGCTGAAAGTCAGCTGGATTTGTTAAAAGAAAAGCCAATCTGGCCATACATGTATAAACTACTCTAGTCTGATTCCCATCCTCCTTACTACATGTTGACAGTGAGCTTCTAGACACGGAGCCAGACTCTCTGAGTCTTGGCAACCAACTACTGGTTGCTCCTCCGATCAACCCGTCAGCATCCAAGCAGCTTCCCTTCCTGCAGCTGTCCGTCAAGCTCACGCCCATCGTTGCTGATATGCTGGTGTTTTATGCCAACCAGGTAAGCTGACAAGTTTGGCCTTATTTCACCATCACCTCAAACTAAAAGGGCATGTACAACATTGGTAAAGGTGACAGAGCAGCTGCAGGCTGCTCATAATTTGATTTGTCATGGAATAAAAACAAACCTGTGAACATTTTAGCTCAACTGATCATTGCAAACAGTGGAAAACAGCGAAAAAAATAGCAATTGTTATGCAAAATTGTGTGTGAATAGCTGTCTCATTTTTAATTTTGGAAAGATCAAAAATGTTTTGGTGTTTGGCTTTTACTCTTTTCTTTTATTCTTTAACACCAACATTTGCTTAAGCACCCAAAACCTTGGTAAAATAAAATCATTATGCTAGCAAAAACTCCTTGTGAATGTTATGCCCAGCAAACAATGGCCGAATACAAGTCAAAAGCAATATTAAACATCACATGAAAATTTGGTTGGTTATCTTGTTTGATCAAGGAAGACTTTTCATGGTGTTGTGCTTATGCATCTCTATTAAAAAATAGCCTCATTGAACGCACCATGAACTTAGAGGAAGACAAGAGTTTAACCCTCAGGCTTAGAGCCCAAACATTCCGTTTCAGGAAATTTATATTACCAGCCTTGGTGTACCATTGTTTGTGATTTATTGCTAAGTCCATTGAAGCACAAAATATAGTTTCAGTTTGTTTGTTTGTTGGGGTGTTTGATAGTTTGTTTGTTGCTGTTTAATTTGACAGGGCGATGTGCAGATGGCAGTATCAGCGCTGATTGTACTGGGCGATCGGATCCGAGATAAGATCAGCTTGGAAGATCAGGAACAGTGGTTCATGTCTTACATCGGTATGTAGAATAGATATCGGTTTACAGCTTCGGCTGTGGCTGTGGCTAGGCAGGTTCGAAACTCAGACTATGGGCGTTTACGAAACGGAGGCTTAGGCTGCATCCGAATCTGCTGTCTAGAGCTAGGTCTAGGTCTTCGCTCCATTGCAAATATGCGGAGACACCAAGACAATAGACCTAGCCGTAGCACTGGAAGCCCGTTTCGGACACGGCCATAGGCTAAGGCTCAGGCTCCATTTCTTCCATCCATCTTAAAGTAACATGTATAAAAATAGAGGTTTTGGGGTACAGTTTCGAAGTACATACTCTGTGTCGAACAGGAAAACGGAACTTCAACCTCAGGGAAAATTCACATTTCCAGCTGTATTTCCAGCTTTTAGAGGACGGAGCCTAAGCCCAAGCCTAATCCATCGTTTCGTAAAAGGGCCTACACCTCAATGTGGACAGATGTATGTTGCCCATAGCAACAGCCATAACTTTTAGCACCAGCCCTTGCAACAGCCATTAATAATGGATCAGTACAGGATCTGATAGATGTAGGTCAGGTGGCCGTCTTTTTTTTCATTGAAGAAACTGCCGTAAAATTCACATTTATAATGTCAACCAGACGTCATTGAATGATGCTGTCACTCTTTGTTATGCTTAACTGTGCTGCTCGATAGACCATAGCCCCTATTGGCGCCTCATGAAATGCACAAGTTAACATATCATGACATCTTCAGAGAGTAGGCTTATCCCGTCCGTCAACTTTAAAAGATCCCAACTCTCCCTCATCTATTACTCTCTTTCTATCTATCACTTGGTAATCTCTCTTGACGTGGACTTTGTTGTGGTGTTTATTTGTTTGTTTGTTAGATTTGTTGACTCGTTTCAAGCTGTGGTCTATTTCCAGCGTGGTTACTAAGCTCAGCAATCATAGCACCGTTAGTTCCATCAATCAGGTAAACTTGGTGCTCTTGTCAATGTGACACAGTAAGGTCTAGACCACAGTAGGGTTTTATCTATTTTTGAGTACAATAAAGCTTTATCCGTGATAATGATAATGACAATAAGCAGGTGTGAAATGTAGGGCATTTCAGACCAGGGCCCAATTTCATGGAATCCGTTACTGTTAGCAAAAATTCTTTGCTTACGGTAGCCTAATTTTTTTGGTTACGGTTAGCGTATTTCACGAAAGAGTTTCCTTTTTGGTAATGGTAAGCAAGGAATTTGTACAGAATGCATAAAACAGCGCGTTAGCAGAAAATGATCACGGTTACCCTAGAAATTCTTCGCTAACCGAGAGTCTTGCTTACGGATTCAATGAAATAGATTTCATGCATAGCAGTGCCCGTAAGCACAAAAATAGGCCGTAACGGATTCCATGAAATTGGGCCCTGATATAGTTTCTAATGTTCTTCATGATTTAAATGCGAGTGCTGTTATGAATACTGTCAATAAGTACTGTACTGTTGTAAATACAAGTAAGTTTTTGGTACTGGATGGTGATTCACTGATTATTCAGATAATTCAGGGAAGACTAAGGGAAGCCATTTTTTTGATTCTACATATAGAATCAAAAAAGGCTTCCCCTAGTCTTTTTGGAGTATGTATAATATTGAGTTATTGGTACTGCAAGTTAGAATTAATGGAAATAAGGACATGCGGTATGTACTAAATACTATAAGGTCATATCTGCACTGCAGTGAGGTCATATTCACAGAGATAAGGTCATATGTACTAAGTGCTATGAGGTCATAACCACATTGCAGTGAGGTCATATTAACAGTTTGGATTTGAACCCACAACCTTCTGCTTACTAGTGCAGGTGCCATAATGCTAGGCCACCAAGCTAGCTGGGGTCAGGGGAGTGAATCGAATCCCTTCTCGGCAGGCGTCATAATGAATCTGTTATATATAGATATAGGTTATATAGGTCATATCCACACTACACCTAAATATGGATTCATTTTGTTGTTTAATGTAGCAATCTACCACGGTATACACCAAGTGTAATCATTGCAGTGGGCAGCTGGACAAATACTCGTGGGCCTGTCAGAAGAATAACTGCCGGAAGCTCACCAACACCTGCTCCGTCTGGTGAGTCCGATATGATCAGGCGTGGTTCTAGGGGCTTGAGCCCAGAAATTTGGCCCCATGCCATGAAGTATGATCATCAGCTGTAAGCATTAACATAAAATTTGAGGGTCACAGACAGCCTGCTGATTAAGGCCAAGCAGAATTTACATCTGCCAACCTGTCTTAGAGGAAATTAGAAATACTTCTGCTAAAAAGAGGAATCACAGAGCGTGTAAAAAGTGACACATTTTTACCAAAAGAGAGGAATGATTCCTCTAAAAAGTTCAGGGGCCTTTCTCAAAGCTAAGCTTGGCTCCAGCTCTGGTTCCGGCTTCGTCTCTGTTTTCATACGCTGAAAATGTAGGTAGTGGTTTGCCATTGAAGCTGAAGCTCTGTTGTCCTTTACAAACCAGAGAATCTACTTCCTTACTGCAGCCAAAAACCTCTAATTTGATACCTGTAATTTTGAAATGGATTCACAAAATTTGTTTTTCAGCATATGTTGGATTTAAAACAATTTCTTTTTTCTTGTTTTGCAGTCATTTGCCGGTGAAAGGTCTGTACGTTTGGTGCCAGGGATGTTCACATGGCGGTCACATACAGCACATCCAGGAATGGTTACAACAGAACCCGACATGTCCAACGGGCTGCGGACATTATTGCGAATACACTTGAGGTCACCCAACAGTACTCAGAACATCTTGAGCCCTTCGATTGGTCCAGATGACATCCATTCTAGGCTCTGTGCACCCTAGGAGTTGCCTTGTCTGGTTCCCAAAGCCAACCTGACAGTACTGGAACATTGGTTCCTTTAAGTCACCAGACTCTTGGGCCATGGACTGATCTTATTATAGCCAAGTCTAGTACCAAGAAGGAACAGTGTGGGTTGGACATTACAGATCTGGAAGGCACCCAACCAGGGGCCAGCCTACAGCCACTGAGGTAGCCTAGTCTGGTACCAAGTAGCCGAGGTGCACAAACGGTATGGCAAAACCTGGAAGGCATCCGACTCTTGACCAAGCCAAAGACCAGCCCCTGTTTTATAGCATAGGCCGTGTCCGAAACGGGCTTCCAGAGCTACGGCTAGGCCTATTGTCTAGGTTTCTGCGCGTACTTCCAATGGAGCGAAGACCTAGACCTAGCTCTAGACAACAGATTCGGATGCAGCCATAATCTATTTTCAAAGTGAGCGACGTGGCTCCTACACGTACATCAGTGATGTCACCTGGCTTCTAGTCGAGCCGGGTTAGTTGGAATTCAACTTTAGGCAACCCTTGGCCAGGAACTCAAAATCATACACATTTTGGAGCAATTAGACAAAAATACCACAGTACTGAACTTGTCAGAGCACTTCAGGACCCCCAGTGCTTAATACTGTTATCACTCCTGAGTCTAAAGGTCTTTTCCCACTTGACCAATCTCGGGGGTGAGTTTAACCCTGCTCGGAACCAGGGTTGAAATTTTCACCCCAGGGTGGCTCCAGGATGAGTTCGCCCCGGGGATGAGCACTCTAGTGGGAAAGGCCTTTATTAGCCTTCAACTGGCTGTGTGTCAGGTTTTAGAGAGGGATCGGTTGGATTAAGCAATCTGGTGAAAAATAAAATACTTCTGAAATATATCAAAAATGCAGTATTACTCTGAGAATTTGTTTCATTTGTGTCATTTCAATTTCTTAAATACATATTATATGATCATGGAAATTGCAACCACTGGGTTGGATGAAGTAGTAATGACAATTGCTCTGTGGTCATGATTGTGATGAATATTTTACATTTCCAGCATTACAGTAATCCTGACTCACGTATCATAAAGAATTTATGTATTAAAGGTACTATCATATTTTGGCAGCATACCAAAACAGACATCTTCACAGATTTACCTATACCTTACAGGGTACAAAGATGGTGATGGTAGAAACATACCATTAAAATTGTTCTGCCATAATATGGTTTTCGGACGCTCGGCGTTCGAAAACCCCCTTTGGGCCAGGGGAGGGAGTATGGTTAATTCAATGGCAAGAGGGTAACCTTTAACCCCTCTTCTGATTGGTGGAAGGCAGGCCAATAGCCAATCACATTAAGCGTGCATCCTACCACGAGTTCGTCCTTTTGGTCATATGCCACCGCTGTGCTGACAGTCCAACGGCTGTACTTATCCAGAGTAAAAACCAATATGACCAACAACAATTTTGATCTTCGGAAGATCAAAAATCCTGTGAACAGATTTAAAAATACTGCGGGCGTTTTTTTCTGCCTGAAATGCTGTATCTATCCAGTGAAGAGTAAAACAAGTGACCAAAATTATTTTGATCTTATGAAGATCAAAAATAAAAGAGAAAAGACTTAAGAAATACTGTGGTCGTTTCAAGTTCACCGTTTTCTCAAAAGTGGGCACCGTATGGGACTGAAATTTCAAGTCACAGATGATTGTATCTATCTTGATTATTTGCCAATGAATCTGTATTTCTTTGATACAAACCAAAGTATGATATTACTCTTAATAATGTGCGTATGTAGGCCTATGGATCGTGGCTGCTGCCTATAACATTGCTAACTTCACATAGTTCTTCACAATTACTATAATATATTATAGAATTGCTCCTTTATACATCCATGAGATCGTTCAGAAGGTCAGGGACACTTCGCCAACCTCGATATAGCACCACGTCCAGAGCTCTTTTTGGTAAGTAGAGCGAACCACATGGGGGTAAGTATTAAGCCCTGATTGGTCGATTTCTTTCACGATTATATGAATATGCATGTCCTGGGTTCAATAAAGCGAGATAAGCAACAGTTTTCAAGTTCTTGTGACTTTGTTCTGTTTTTACTTATCATCACCTGCCTAAGTAACTGTTGTCCTTGTACCGCCCACGTATTGAAGGGACTGTATTAGTATATTATATTACAATGGTACAATGTAATGCCTTTTTGAAGTTGACAGCAATCGAAACATTTTACACGAGCCGTGTGGCTGTCTGGATATAAGTGCAACTTTACCAAGTTTTCTGCTTTGGAACATCAAGGCGATAAAAACGTGAGTATACATTTCACCTTTATACGAACATTAATGTCCATGAGTCTTGTGGTGTTTCTATGCACCAGTCAGAAGTTATGAATGTAGCCAGTACATGGCTCATAGCATTCTGCGTAATTACAGCAACAGCTATGCCCCCTACAACACAAAATACATCAAAGTTTAATCATTAAATAACCACACTCTACCAGGTACATGTCAGCATGTTTCAACTTTTCTTTGATTCTTGTCTCTTCATCACAGTTCAGTTAGAGAACATTCTGCTGTCCAGCAGCCGATTTCACGAAACTTTACGCAGCCTTGCGTAAGTCCACTTACGCCACAAATTACATTGCGTAAGTGGACTTACGCAACTGCGTAAAGTTTCGTGA
This sequence comes from Astropecten irregularis, assembly GCA_963971285.1. Taxonomy (NCBI): domain Eukaryota; kingdom Metazoa; phylum Echinodermata; class Asteroidea; order Paxillosida; family Astropectinidae; genus Astropecten; species Astropecten irregularis. The sequence continues at coordinate 16,539,713 of OZ020255.1, read as the reverse complement.
AATCGGCTGCAGCAGTCTTTCTGTCCATTAGCTTAATGGCCCCTTCATGTTTTAGACTCTTAGAGTCTTCCTTTTGGCTGCATGGTCCCTTGGCACTTATCCATCATCCTCCAAGTCAGGCAACCAGTCATCCTCCTGAAGACGAACAGAGCACACTGCTCGGAACGTCGAGAGCTAAACCATCAGTTCTTCTCAGAAACACACACTCTTACAAAAGAGATTGCATGACGTCACCGCGAACCTACCTTAATTATCACAGACTTTGGCTGGACAAATTCATCACATGATAGGCAAAGATTTGATTCGCTGGTTTTGTTTTTGAAAACACCAAACAAACAGGTTCAGATGAGGATCGTGGTATTGCTCAATGGCGCACCAGATCCTCCGATGACAAGGATCCGGCCGTCACCAAGGAGCTGATGCGTTGCTATGACTTCCCCATCGGGATGAGCTGGATCAGACGCATCAAGTGTCTGCGTTATTTGCCGGTGTGTCCCACGTTCCGTGGATGGGGTTGCGGGTCCTGCAGTCGCTGCTGCCGCAGAAGGAACAGCGACAGTGGAAGTAAGACGATCCTGTACTTTCACTTCTTGTCTTGAAACAAAACAGTGGCATTCAAGAGTAAAACACACAATCAACAGTTGAAGAGAAGGATAAAGCCATGAAGATGCATGGACAATCAGTAAGGGAATTGAGAGAGGGAATAAAAAAGACTTAGGAACAGGAAAGATTTAAAGACCATGCCGCATATTTCCTCCTCTAGCTTTGGGTATGGTGAACGATTAATATCATAAGTACCATGCATTCACTGCCATAACTCTATACTGCCCTCCTACAATTATAACATCATAGATACAAGGGATCTGAAAAGAGCAAGAGTGAAAGGAAACGACCATAGTGGGCCTAAGAGTTTTAGAAATTGGCTTGGGAAGATGGAGAGTAACCATGGGTCTAAATATTTCCATTAGACCGAACTTCCTTCTCGTTGAATGGCGACACCCCATTCCAATATACTGTGATTGCCTCTCTTTGGAGTTTGGAGTTTAGCAAATGATGAAATATGTTCTTCTTCTCATTCTTTGTACCCTCTTCAGGTCAGGACACTCATGACTCATCTATAATGATCTTAGGGTAACAACAGTATCAACAACGGATACCAAGAAAGACAGGAATTGGTGACCACATGAGGACATCTCTGGGGGGATTTTCTCTCGTGGACCATGTTAAGAATTTAAGCCCGGAACAAGATTTAGAGACTTTAAAGTACATTGCTTTAAATTACTGAATATTGTACAATATTTTGAGTTACACTTCAAGAAAGATTTGAGGTTTTGTATGGTGACAATTGGTATGTGGATCGGTTTGAGGAAACACCATGTAATGATCGTTCCTACTTTCGCGCTTCTATTTCGTTCGCACTTCTCGTATATAAGGTCTCAACGTTTCGACTAGCCTGCTCTAGTCCTCATCAGGAGACTGATGTAACTTTTTTTGTGAATACTTCTGAGGCTGGAGGTTTGATATTGTAAGTGTGGCTGTTGTTTCATTTCTTCGAACTTAATTGTATATTTTGCATTAAAATCGGTCGATTCTTGCCCATAATACAGTTTGGAATATTGACCAATTAGGGTGGCAAACTTTCATCTTTGCCCCTTTTGTTTCTCGTTAGAGTTGGGCAACTTATATTTATCATTCAAAGCCTAACACCAGTACTATATAGGAACTTTCAAATATTAAGCCTATTCAATAATCTAATTTTATATTTACCATGATTACGACTCTGAAATTTTTATACCAAATTTGTTTGTGTTTTTAATGCTGTATATATGAAATTTTGGTTTTGTTCGTGGACGTTTAATAAGACTGTGATTTTGTTTTAATAAAAGGGTTCAGTGTTATAGGTGCCTAGTGTAACAAAGAGATACATACTTCGCCGTCACAGATGTTTCTAAGTTGGATTAGAAAATATAATTATTGTCACAGGATTATGCATGGAGTGCAGCTTGTAAAGAAAATGATATATTAGGGGCAACCGCAGAAGTGGTGACAGATTTTGCACTGTGTTCCGTCATGAGATTTTCACTGTTAGACTTCAATTAAGTCTTAATTTTCCTTCTACTCTTGGAACTTGGGACAGTTCCGAGCATTTTGTTGATTACCATTAAATACTTTGAAAAGAAAATAACACAGAAATGAAAATTGTATAAACTGCATTTTAAGTATATAGTTTTATTTGCAGTTATGTGTTTTGGACTGTTTTTGTTTTCATACATTTTTTGTATGATTATTTTTACTCATGAAAATAAACTTGTAGTTAAATTGTCAAACGCTTGTTTGATTTTGGCCAGATATTTTGAGGCGATGACAAAAGGGTGTTCCTGGGCCTGACTGAGACAAAGATATAGATGAGACTATAAGAACTTTATTCAGCCTCCGTCCATTATGACATGATGGACTGAAGATGGTTCCTGTTAATTGTTTGGCTACCGGGACCCACAAACTAGCAAAAAATGAATGCATGCCATGGGGCCATCATTTTTAGGTCCGTATTTTTTAGAAATTTGCACCGAGCTCACTTGAAAGTTTAAAAGAAACTAGCTTATTGTTTCGTCCAAATTTAAGCTAGAAAATTATACCATGTCGTTAGATAAACCACAAATCACATCCGTCACTGTTACTTTAAGTTCTACTTTCATACAGGCGTACTCACCTAGGGGAGTCACCCCAACAATATTGAGGAAGATTCCGCGAACGATTCCGTCGACATCTGAGCTATAGCGCTATCCAAAATGGCAGCATCGAAAAAACAACAGCACAGCGTGTAAATAAGTTCTTGCATTTGCAGAGCTCTCGAGTCACGGTGCCTGTAAGCCAGCTAACATCAGCTGACAAGTTACGAAGACAAGACTCTGGCACAAATCCTCTGGATTTACATGAATCTCAGTTTTCTCTCACAAACATTCCGAAGTTGCTCTCCTGAAAATACGATGCAGCGCCGCCATTGTTCATGTTTCACTTCTTGCGTGGTTGTCTGCTGAAGCTACACAGTTTTTATGCACAGTGCAGTGCTAGTGGCCTGTGACTACAATGATTGGCCAGTAAGTTTTCTACCATTGCCTCTCATTGGTCAGGAGAAAGTTTAATTTGCATATGATCTACATACGCCTAAGGTAATAATATGACTTCTTCAAAAGTATACTTTTCGGTTTGTTTTGGGTATTTTGTTTCATACGCTTTGTTGTTTACCTATAATGTCCTAAAATGTTTGGATGAAGCAATATTAGGGACACATTTCTCAATCAAAGTGTAATCTTCCAAGTAATATTTCAACCATGTCTGGAAATATCCCTATAAAGTTTATTTTAAAATGCAAATTGTTTCTCTTGCTTCTAAGAGATAGTTGTTGCAACTGATTTTTCATTAAAACTAGCTCATTAGTTAGAAATATTTATCAATTATAATTATATAGGCCTACATTTCATTCTAGCTGTGTTCATCACCGCTTCCCGAGTTTAAAGGTAGCGTCATACTTTGGTAGCATACCCAAACAGAAATCGCCACAGATTTACCTATAACTTACAGGGTATAAAGATAGTGTACTGAAACATATGAAATGCTGTATTTATCAAGAAAAGAGTAAAACCAATGACCAAAAAACAATTTTGCTCTTTTAAAGATAAAAAAAAATAACAGGCACAAGTCTTAAGAAATACCGTGGGCGTTTTTCATTGTTTTGTCAAAAAAATTGGGTACCGTATAGGGACGGTCACAGATGACTGTTGCTGTATCTTCCTAATTGATATCTTTGCTCATGAACCTGTATTTCTTTGATAAAAACCAAAGTATGATACTACCTTTAAGCAGTTAGTTATACATACATTGTAATTGGTTTGCATATAGCATTATGATTCAATTCTTCCACTTGTTGCTTTCAACACTTCAGGGAAAGGGCCATAATAACTGTCTACCTTACTTCGATTATCACGACAATCAAAACTCAGGCACAGAAAGTGACAAAATAGGTCAGGCATATCATGCAGGTCAACCGTTAGAAAACAGGCATAAGAACTTCCTGGAAACACTCCCACACAAAACTCGCTTTGCTGATCTCATCACTTCCGTTTCCATAACCACGCCCCTCCCCCACCTCTCAGCTGACCTCGCCCTAGCCTGCGTCAATCGTAATACAATACCCTTCATTGTCCTACTTGACTATTATCTGGATATACTGCCCTCGATTTACAACGATGAAGGCTGTTTATTGATTGTGAAGGTATTTTATGTGACTGGGCACAAAGTTTGAGAACACTTCATAATAATACACCTGTAGCCTCTGCGGTACGGGTGCACTCAAAGTTCATCCAGCATTGTTGACCCAAAGGCAGTACAACCTGTAGCGCTAGTGGTGTACGTGGTTGGAAGTTGGCAAGCCATACGTCGTGCCCAAGGTGGGTAAAAAAAACAAGCCTATTCTGTTCGCAATGATCTAGTACTAGTACTACTACTCTGTTAATGATCTTTATTGATTCATGATGGTCAACTCATTGTGTCAATGTTTCGGTATTCAGTCTTTGCTTTGATCATGGAAGTAGGCCTAGATCCCATGTTCTGCCAGTGTATGGATCTGATCTATCTGTAGTAACTTTAGCCCTAAGTATTATTACTCCTGACGTTTTGTCGTAGGCCCTATATACGACAACAACGTCAGGAGTAATAGGGCTAAAGTTACTGCGGCTATACATCTGATCATGAGCAGTGAATTAGTTTCGATGATCGTAACCCAAGCTTGGTCTGACCCCATGGTCTGACATGGGTACAGGGACCTTATACTTCTAGATTTAGAAGGCTACTCTGTGAGCAGCCTTCTAAATCTAGAAGTACAGGGACCTAAGGTCCTTCCTTTTCCCCTCGTCAGACCATTGAGATAATGTAGAAATAGCTCCAGGCGGTAGTGTAGACGTGTCCTCAGACCTGATGGGGAGTTGATCTTGTAGCTGGGTCATACTTCGATCCATATACCTTTGTGCACAAAATCATTTTTTATATATATAAAAAGTGAAAACCTGGGACGGGTTGCAACCCCACTAGCCCCTCCCCCCTATCCCCCCTAGCCCCCCCCCCCCCCCCCCCCCCATCTATGCCCATGGCTCCAGGGTTACGGTCATCGAAGCTAGCATGGCCAATAACTAGCATCATGTGGCTGAACTATTTGTTTAGACCCGTTTCAGTTGATATCAGTGTAAACATAATTATGGTGTCAAGAGTTCCCATTCAAGCCAACAAGAGTGTATTTTTTTTTTTTTTTACAAAATCTCACCTCCCAGCAGTTTCATTATGCTGTCAATATATATATCTCCATGATACCATGGAGCAAAGATTGTACCCAGGGGCGTAGTTCACAAAACACCAAAACTGATCCTAATTGATCAATCCTTATTGCTAACCAGTGTGTAATGTATATATTCACAACTTATTTTGCAGATTAATCTTACAATCTTAAAACCCCAAAATAGCATCATCGTGGAAAAATACTGCCAAAAGCCTCTATTTTTATACCGGGTACTTTCAAGTATTAATAGGGGAATGTATTGTGAAAATTAATTAAACTGAGGGGTAGTAGAGTACAGCTCAAGCCCGGGTTTTGGCAGATCTACCGTTTCTAAACTCAAACATGCCCTGAGATGATATGAACTTGCTAAGTTGTGTGTTTTAAACCTAAAGAATTATGTATATTGAGCTTCTTATTTCACTTTGCAATTTGCACACATACTTTGCCATAGTGCAAACAATGACTTGAACAAGACGGGCATGCAAAATGCCAATATGGAAATGAGTCTTTGATCTGACATTGAGGAACTGAAATTAAGGTTCTTGAAGAAAGTGTAGACAGTATCACCTCATTAAAGGTAATATCATACTTTGGTTTTAGTCAAAGAAATACAGATTCATGGGCATAAATATCAAGGAAGATACAGTAACAGTCATATGTGAAAATTTCAGTCCCATACATGTGGCCACTTTTTGAGAAAACAGTGAAAAACAGCCACAGTATTTCTTAAGTCTTTTCTCTTTTATTTTTGATCTTTAAAAGATCAAAACTAATTTTGGTCACTGTTTTTACTCTTTTTCTGGATAAATATAGCTTTTCAGGCAGACAAGTTTTAACGATATGTTGTACCATCACCATCTTGATACCCTATAAGTTATAGGTAAATCTGTGAAGATTTCTCTTTCAGTATGCTACCAAAGTATGATACTACCTTTAAAGGGAACAAAAAATCTGTATTTAATTTTATTGAATATAAATAAAAGCCAAACAAGTACCCCAACAAACAAACAAACTAACCAACCAACAAAGACTGAGAGCGAGAGATAATGTCAAAGTTTACAGTGCACCTTTACTGACATCTTATTTTCAGATTCTGCCAAATCATCAAGCCACCATGAGTGACGGAGGGACCAATGAGAAAAGCATTTACCCAGATCTATCAGCCTCGACTGGTGTGGAAAACTCAGTCACGGTAGGCCTACTTCATCATTTATATTTATGATTTTTATTCATTTGACTAACTCTTGCATGTGACTGCCAGGCTAAGTATATTTAAAGGCAGTATCATACTTTGGTTTTTATCAAAGAAATACAGATTCATGGGCAAAAATACAGTCATCTGTGAACATTTCAGTCCCATATGGTGCCCACTTTTTGAGAAAATGGTGAAAAACGGCCACAGTATTTCATAAGTCTTTTCTCTTTTAACGGTATGTTTCTACCACCATCATCTTCATACCCTGTAAGTTATAGGTAAATCTGTGAACATGTCTGTTTTGGTTTCTTACCAAAGTATGATACTACCTTTAAAATTACATTGTAACAATATCATCCTCCATCTAAAAAATATTATATTTATTATGAATTGCTTGAAGTTGAAGTTAGGAGGGCCTGACATTTCGACCTTAGCAGGATCTTTCTCAAGTTTAATACTTGTATTTTAACAGGCCTTGAATTTGGTTCTGAAATGGCCAAGGCCATTTTTCCTTTGCAAGGGGCACTTCCATTGGAAAATCATAATGTCTATGGAAATATTTGATGGGGCACCAAGGCCAAAAACCAGGGCAACGAAGGCCATGGCCTCCGTGACCTCCATTAAATTCAAGGCTTGTTTTAACTATTGTGAAGTTTATAGTGCTCATTTACTTGGCAAGCAAGCAGTTTGCATCTATATGTGCACAGCAAATCACTGCTCATCACTCATTTTACTGCGTGCACGGCGGAAATTGTGGCACAGAATATGTGAAACCACTTCAATTTTAAAGGAAATGTGGTTTCAGGATTGCCACTCCAGGAAGTGCATGGACCGTATAATGAAGGAAAGGAAATTCTCAAAATCCTGTTTGTAACTCTCTCACTATCCAGTCGTGACCAAATGACCCAAGCACGAAATACGAGTTGTTTGTAACTGTAGTGTACAATGTACATCTGACAGGTGTGCAGTTAGGCCTAAAAAAAAAAAATTTGTGTTGTCCTCAAGTGGAAAAATTAAAATTTTGGGTCGGTCGGTCAATTTTTTTTTTTTGATTTTTTTTTTGGCAGACTTGCAAACATTTAAGAATAAATACAGGATGTATGGTCACCAGGGCTTATAAATCAACGGTCTTGGGTCGTTTTGAGGAGACACGCTTTTTTACTGCTAAATCTTACATTTTCTGTAAAAATTGTGAGTTTTTATACTTTAGGACTCAGAGAAAAAAAAAAATCCCGACCCAAAGTTCTGGCATTTTACGGTTGGTTGCTGAGGGCAACACAACAATTTTTTTTATAGGCCTTATACTTCATGGATCATTGATTTCAATTTTTCAACACTGATAGATCTCTTTCATAAATTCTTTGAATTCTTTTTCAAATGGGAGTTCACACAAAAAACCAACAGATTGAAACAAATTATGTATTAATGCAGTGATTGTTTGCTTGTATTTCCATCGTTCATTGAACTTTGAAACATACACTTAAAGGTACATGTACAGTACAGGATTGGTAACATACCCAAACAGAAATGTTCACAGATTTACGTATAACTTTCAGGGTATGAAGATGGTGCCGGTAGAAACATACCGTTTTTAGTAAAACATTTCCGCTTGAAATGGTGTTTTTATCCAGAAATTAGTCAAAAACAAAAACTGAAAAAAAGGTTATTTAAATTTTATCTTGGGGACTTGGGGTAAGATCAAAACCATTCTTTATGTTTTATAAGAAAAATTGAGTCAGGTTTTCGCTATTTTCTCGTGACTCAATTGAGCTCAAATTTTCAGAGGTTTGTTATTTCATGTACATGCTGGATCAGACAAAGTGTGTGTTCTGTTTCATTTACCAATCATGTATTATACCTTGAAGTTGCTTGTTGATATAGGTTTCAGTTGGTTGTGGATTTGTATACGTGTGTAATGTGCCATCCTGCTTGATATCAACCCCAACTTTGACTTGACATATGATCTTCAGAATTTGTAACGCAGCTTAGTTCTTTGTTGCACAGAATACAAATCCATTTGTCTCCTTGAAAGTCTTTGTCTTAAATCACCCGGAAATAAAGTGACACTGAGGACGGCCACGAAAATTGTACCGTTGCACTAGTAAGTCACAGCGTCACAAGGATCAAATGTCGTTTATCACATGAACTTTTGTAGTTTGAAGAAAAGCAAACACTGCATTGATAAGGCACGGCTTTTATCACGGCAGTCAGCTTTTAAGGTAGTTAGTAACATATTACGTAAGCTGCTGAATAAATGGCTGACTTTTAGGGGAGAGAGCAATGCTTGTAGCTGGCTCTGGGTTGCACCCAAGTAAATAAACTCCCATAGACAATAGTGATAAATCATCAAACTTCAAAAATCATTTAAAAATATACAGAACTCTCACAGCTGTTCAAGTTACACAGAAAAATGATGACCAACATGTCACCTTTCATTTTCTTTTCAATTTATGGTAGGGTGACCATTGAATTTTTGAGATATACTCATTCTCAGCTGAACACCCCTAAAACAAGGTATGGATCACTCCAGTCAAAGAAGCCATTTTCAAAAAAACATCCCTCTGCAAAGCGGCTGAAATAGACCCACTTTCTCACCCAATTGCATCAAAAATGGTCACAAATGGAAGCCCAGAGTCCAGGCAGGAGGTCCAGTGCCATATTTCTTCAATCCTTCATTTTCATAGCTCTCACAACTCTCTTATTTAAAATATATTGAGTGCTTAACTTTTATTAATGAGCTCGGCGGACGGATTTTGGCCCTATTTACTTGGGTGCACCCTCTGGGTATGTGAAAGAAGTTGCGAGGATTATTGTTCTCTGCTTGCATAGAGCTGTTAAGCACAAAAAATGCTTAGCACAAAATGTCTCCCTCAATAAAACAAACTAGTAAAAACTACCATTAAAAATTCTATTTGATATTAATGGCCAGCGAACAACAGCCAAAGAACAATCACAATGCACAATGTAGGCCCTATATTGTTAAATATTTCATCTTATTTCAAAGTTGAATCATGAATCCTGTAGACTTTATGATTAGATGCTGTGAAGGCAAACACGTTTAAACAATGATATTTGATTCTTATTCAAACAGTTAGGCAGGCTGCTAAGTTGAGCAAAGTAAATGAAAAGCCAGGGTGGACTTGAACATGAGATCGATAGAAAACAGTGCAAACCTTACTTTGGTAGCATACCGAAACATAAGTCTCCTCAGATTTACCTATAACTTACAGGGTATGAAGATGGTGATGGTAGAAACATACAGTTAAAATTTCTCTGCGTAAAATGCTGTATTTATCAAGAAAAGAGTAAAACCAATAACCCAAAACAATTTTCATCTTGGGAAAGATAAAAATAACGGTGAAAAGATGCCGTGGGCATTTGTCACTGTTTTCTAAAAAAGAGGGCACCGTATGGGACTGCGAATTTCTCAGATGACTGTTACTATATTTTCCTTGATATTTCTGCCCATGAATCTGTATTTCTTTGACAAAAACCAAAGTGTGATATTACCTTTAAGCTTATTTGCAATGCATACTAGTTCACATAGCAACCAATGTACATCATATCTGTACATTGTCTTACTCTCGACTATCAACAAACATGTCCTGAACAAGGAAATGATGAAAAAAATAATAAAATACAATATCAAGACAATATTATCTTACACCGAAGATAAGCAAACACTCTCCAGAACAATGAAACTATGATATAAATAGAATGAAATTAATAAGCTCTTAATTAATGAATAAATATAAGGCCACATAAAAAAAATTGTTTAGCGTCCACCTCTTCCAAATTTTCTAGGTAGGGAGGGAGGTTTTTATTTTTATTTTTTATTTTAAGGATAGAATGGCAACATGCCTGTGGAAGAAAAGATACATGGTATTCATGGTCAGAAAACATGTTAGGAAGATACTGAAGACCATAGAAGCTTTCAAGCTAGATATATGACCATTGGAAATTTCAGTAGACTAGAGAAACCTAAGTAAAAGCATTAAAATATTATCAAATGTCCCTTCCGCTTAAATTTGTACATTTTGCATGCTGCGGTTTCTACCCCGGGTGGCCTTCATGATGTTTAGTCCGAAAATTACGGTAGATATTAGCGCACACTGCTTTTACATACAAGAAATAATTGTTTCCCCCAATATTTATTTTTTTTGAGACAAATAAAAAAAAAAAATATATACAGGTCGGGCTCATATCGGAGGTCGGGCGGGGACGCTAAACAAGTAATTTTTTTTATGTGGCCTAATCAGCGCACTTGTGAGGAAGTGAGGGAATTGATTAAATATCAATGTACGTATTTGTTTGACATGGAAACCAGTGCCGTGTCAAATAAGCCACAAAAAACAACATGCTGTTGCAAGTTCCAGTGTTTCGATTGAGCTTAGAAAAATATAACAGCCTTTGAGAAAGATCCTGGGATCCTGTTATATAGGGCCTCCTAACTCCAAGCATTTTACAATTTTCAGGTCATTATTTTTGCTGATGAGCAGTTTGCAGCAGTATAACTACTTTGTATAACTTTTTTTTATTAGCGTTTACAAAAAAAAATGAAAGCATAGTTTGGCATACAGCCATATTAAAGTAGGCACAACAGAATTATGCAGGTCTGGATTTTGCAAAACACTAAGATTCATCTTAAGACGAGTTGTTCAGTATCACCATATCGTGACATCACATTGCTTTATACATGTAGCAATTAAGATGAATTCGCACGTAAGTGCTTTAAGCAAGCGCTTCGTGAAATCTTAGAATACACCAAAGACATGTACTGGCATGGTACCCCTGCTACAATTGGAAATAAATGTGTGGAGACAACCTGTCATTGGGAATTTATATCAGGTCCCCTTTATTTTGGTGAGAGGTTTGGGTTGTCAGTTTGAATCTCTTCATAGTGCCAAGGAGGTTGGGAAAGGGGTCTACAGTCCAGAGAGGGCAAGGCTAACCTTGGATGCTGCAAGCAATTTCTTTTAAACCATGCTGGACTCCTTTTTTTCAAGTGAAAATCGCCACATTTGGCAGGAATTTGGTTTCATTATTTTTAGCCTGGGGAAATGGGCCGGCTAGGATTTGGGAGACATCGAGAATTAGGGACATTTCGGTGTCTCCCTAAAGTATCAGCCATCTTTTAACAACATATTTTTATTGACCATATTTTAATAGAAGAAATAATATGAACATATGTCAATTTTAAGTATATTGGTTTGGAGGATGTTTAGAAATTAACTTTAGAAAAGTAAAGTTTGTTCATGCCCATATGGAAAAGTCTCCCTAAGTAACCAGTCTGGTTTGGAAGATGTTTAGAAATAAACTTTAAAAAAAGTAAAGTTTGTGCACTATGAAAAAGTCTCCCTAAGTACCCAGTTTTATTATTGAATCCATTATGCAGGCTGATATGCTAAACGATGAGGGCGTAGGAGAGAAGAATGGCGGCTCCAGACAGACGGGTACGGAGCAACCGGTTGACATCGAGATGGGCAACATCGGAGCTGCCAGGGAGGAGAGCAGCGCCAAGCAACAGGCCAAGGAAATCATGGAGGAGCTTAGAGGCGACCTGACCTATGCAATTGAGGATGTTCCTCCTTGGTACAGCTGCTTATTGCTTGGATTTCAGGTCAGTTTGTTATACCACGGAACTATAGCTTCATAGTTGTGCGACTAGTGCTGGGCAAAATCGGTTAATTTTATATCCGGTTAGGCCGGACAAAAATTGTTGTGTTGCCCTCAGCGACCGACCGTAAAATGCCAAAACTTTGGGTCGGGATTTTTTTTTTTTTTTCTCGAGTCATAAAGGATAAAAACTCACCATTTTTGACAGAAAATGTAAGATTTAGCAGTAAAAAAGCGTGTCTCCTCAAAACGACCCAAGACTGTTGATTTGTTAGCCCTGGTGACCATACATCCTGTATTGATTCTTAAATGTTTGAAAGTCGGCCAAAAAAATAAATAAATAAAAAATATCGACCGACTGACCAAAAATTTTAATTTTTCCACTTGAGGGCAACACAACAAATTTGTTTTTCCGGCCTTATTGATTGCAAAAAAACATGCATGACATGAGTGATTTATGGTATATATGTCTTCTTCAATGTGATCGTCACTTTCGGAATGCTTTTTACAATGTTTTTTTTAGATCAAGCATTTACACGTATATCCAGAACATGAAATGTTTCTTTTACTTTTAGATCTAGATTGTGAAAAGTGTGTTTCTACTTGGCAAAATGGACAAAATAACTGATTGAAATTCTATAGTTTACACTTTTTGGGTTGTTGAGCCTGAGACAAACATTGGCCTCTGTTTTTTCCCTTTCAGTTTCAGTTAAAGGGTTGGTGAAAATTTGTGACCGGATAATTAAATCCAGGTTGGTTAACCTATATCCAGATAAAAAGCCCAGGGGTCGATTTCACGAAGCCCAGTGATCGATCGTACCTCGAGTTAATGAAGGATAAACCATCGTATCCTACTTATCATACATATGGTTTCAATGCATCACAAGTCCTACGATTGATAGTAAGTTGCAATGAGTTTGGTGAAATCGACCTCTGTACTAGTACATACAAGTGTTGTACAATGGGTAACGGGTCAACTCATAACCTAGCTGACTTGTCCCTTACCAACTTGCCCCATACAGTGCTATGGATGGCCTAGCATTATGAAAGGTCATCGTGATTGTTGTTGATCAAGACCAAAAAATAAAATTGCTTAACCCACAAATTGGACAGTAGAAGTTTTTTATCGTTTCCTGTGTAAACCACAGCACCGCATCCAAAATACTGTAGTGCTGTAGTTGACGATAGTTCTGCAAATTAACGCTAGCTCAGAAGAATTGTTTTCCCCGTGTGAAGGACATAGAAGAAACTCCCACTCCAACAATAGAAGTGCTAATACCACATTGCATGAATAGTTAAAATGTAAACATATTTGGTTTAAAAGTAGTATCATGCTTTGTGGAAGCATACGGAAACAGAAATCTTCACAGATTTACCTATAAGTTACAGGGTATAAAGATGGTGATTTTTCTGCCTAAAAGTAAAATGCTGTATTTATCCAGAAAAGAGTACCTGTAAAACCAATGACCAAAATTATCACAAATAAAAGAGGAAAGATTTAAGAAATAGGCCTACTGTGCCCATTTTTCACTGTTTTCTCAAAAAAGTGGGTACTGAAGAAATAGACTCCTCGATTGCTGGTAATAGTAGCAGATACTCTTTATTGCATCAACAACGATGATAGAGTCCTGTGTGGCAAAACAATAACAGTAAACAATTACAAAGTGTGTAAAACTGTAGACAAGCCCAAGGACTAACTGATGACAATAAGATAATGAAATAATAACGAAAGTAAAGACTTACAAACAAAGTGGAATTGGTATGGCAAGACCAAGTAACAACTGATTAACCAAGCGACACTTTATGAAGTCGGCACGCATAATACACTGAGCGCTGCCATTACTTCCGCATTTGAGAAATGTCATAGCGCCCTCTGGCGGTAGAATATAGAGACCTATTGGTGGAAACTCTGCATCCCCCCCAGTCCGAGGAGCTAAACAGAGGTCAACGGACTAATTATTAAGTCCACCGGCCAGTCTCAGGTTCGTAGCGCTTGGGAGGCCGTCGGGCGCGGTAAGGGCGCGGAGTGTGATCCGTCTGCTGGGGCTCCGGGACGGCAACTGGCATGGCATCCGGGGCGTCCTGGCGATGAGGGCCGTCGTCGGCCACAGTTGGACCCAGAACTCTTGGCGATGTCAGCCCACTGGTAGGTGTGCCTCGAGGCGCAGCCGCCGTAGTTCGCACAGGCTCCCGGGGAAGGGCAGGGGGCTCCACGAGGGGCAGGTGGCACAGTGGGGTTCCACTGGTAGGCTGAGGTGTGGACGCAGGCTGCCAAGGGATGGAGGGAGTAGCTGGTGTATAAGCACGGAGGAAGCGACGATTGCGCAATGTGAGCCGCCCAGATCCATGGACCTTTACGCGGTATTGATCATGGCCAGGGGACTCCACGACCATACCTGACCTGTCCCACTTGGTAGGATGGGCACCTTGTTGATTCTGGATGAAGACTCTCTCGCCGATCGTCAGTGGTCGGAGGGGGCGCGAGTGGGCCTGAAGAGATTCCGTCGTGCGAGTCATCCGTGTCCGGAGAGCGTGCTCCCTCGCGGCCCATGCCTGGCGCCAGAGAGGGCGTATGTGGGGATTGGAGAATTTCTCCAGTCGGTTAACGAAGGAGAGGGTGTCTCGTAACGGACGGCCGAATATGATCTCCGCCGGTGAAAGGTTGCAGTCTGGGTCGGGTGTGTTACGGAGCTGTAACATCGCACGCATGAAGCTGTCATGGTCGAGGCTGCCTGTAGGGCCAGTATTGGACCCCAAGAGTCTCTTCGCTGTCTTCACTGCGACCTCTGCTCTGCCGTTCGACTGAGGGAAGCTGACGGAAGACAGGCGATGTCTGACCCCCCATAGGCGGAGGAAGTCTTGCGTGTGACTAGCAGTAAATTCCGGGCCGCCATCGCTGGAGATCTCCTCTGGAACACCAAACGTGGTGAAGTATGAGCGGAGATGGCGGACCAGGCCGGCAGATCCACCGAGGCTTGTACCTGCTGATGAGCTGTATACCTCCACCCATCCTGACAAGCGGTCCCCTACGGCAAGGTAGTGGCACCCTCCTTGATCAAAGTAATCAGCAAAAATCGCCTCAAACGGGGATGACGGTGGTGGTGACGGTAGCGGTGGTGTGGCAGCTTGTGAAGGAGCATTTCGGTTGCAATCTGTGCACCCCTCTCGGGTATCACGGATATCCTTTGACATCCCCGGCCAGTACACAATGGCGCGGGCACGCTGTTCCATCTTGGACGTACCCTGGTGTGCGGCATGGAGAGTCTGTAAGACACGACGGCGAAGTGATGGAGGGACCACCACACGGTCCTGATAGAGTAGGACGCCCTCATGGGTGTAGATGGACTCGGCAATGGGCCCGAGGTTGGCAATGGCGGGATCGTCACGATCAGGTGGTTGGGACCCCTGCTCAAGCAGCTGCAGAAGGTGGCCGAGTGATGCATCCGCCATCGTCTCCTGTGCGATGAGTTGCCATGAGATCAAGCCGAGCTCCTGGGCTTCGCTGCAGATCGAGGCCATCAGCGCTGATTCTACGATGTCGGGGCGGCTCGACGAAGTCAGTGGACAGTCGTTCACTAAGCCTGACGGGGAAGGGTGTCTGGACGCTGCGTCAGCGGCATGGTTACTCTTACCAGGCATGTGCTGTATGGCAAACCGCCATGGGAGGGTGCGCTGCTTGAGCCGGAACAGGCGTGAATTGGGTATCTCATCCAGCGTGCGGTCACCGAAGATCTTCACAAGCGGCTTGTGGTCCGTTACCACGATGAGATCGTCGCAGCCTTGGGTGAAATACCGCGACTGCTCGAGGCCCCAAGCCACAGCCAGAGCTTCCCCCTCAATGGCTGCGTAGCGTTGCTCTGCTGAGGATAAGAACCGTGAGCCAGCCAGGGTGACCCTCCATCCCCCGGGGCAGCAGTCTGGCATCCCTGATGAGCAGCTGCAGTGTTTCTGGAGGAGGAAGTAGCCAATGCCACGCTTTGACCAGTCGGGGCGGAGACAGGTGCGCTTCTTGGTGTCGAAGATTTCAACGCCACGACGTATGGCTTCAACGATCGCTTCCTTAGACGCCTGGAAGGTCTCCTCCAACTCCGGGGTCCATGAGAACTTGCAGCGTGGGCTGAGGAACGGCTTGAATGGGGCCATCGTGTCACGCAGCTGGGCGTAGTTTGCCACCTGGTTGACAAGGCCAAACCAACTCCTGATGTCTGTCGTGGAGCTTGGGGAGGGGAAGTCCCTGATAGCGTCCAGGTACTTCGGGAGAGGTTCGATGGCAGAGTCAGACACCCGGAAGCCGGCGAAGTCCACACTTCTCTCAGCAAACTGGAACTTGTCCGGGTTCAGGACAATACCCGCCTCGCCGACGAGTGTGAGAAAATCGATGGTCCTCCACCAGTGCTGCTCCAGGTCGGTGTCAAAGTGGATGGTGTCATCAACACATCGTTCCTTACGCTCAAAGGTTGACAGTATGGCATCAAAGCGGCGATTGTACCCATCCCCCGATGACAAGAAGCCCTGCGGTGCCCTCGTGTAGCGCCAGCGTCCAAAGGGCGTGATGAAAGTGGTCAAGTGACGGTCGGATGCACGCAGGGGGACGCTGTGGTAGCCGTTCCAGGCATCTGTGACTGACTTCCACGTGTCCTTTGGAATACGACGAGCGAGTTGGAAAGGTGATTCCATGGCAAATGTTTCCCGTTTACAGTACTTGTTCAGCGGTGAGAGATCGACTGTCCGACGGGGGGCGCCGTTGTGTTTTCGTGTGATTACCATGCGATGGCACCAGGTCACCGGTTCGCCGTATGGTACGCGCTCTATGACACCAAGGGCTTCGTCATGGAGGAGGTCGTCGTGCACCTGCTGTTGCCAGTGCAGGGGGATGTTAGCCGGGGTGTGACAGGCCTTCGGTTTCGCCGTTGGATCGATATGTATCTCGACTGGGGGTCCCTCCATGCATGGCAATTCTCGATGGGGGCAGGTGTTGAACGTGGAAGAGCCGTATCTGTCAAGCAGCCACGCTTTCATTCGCTTGTTGTTTTCTGCTGTGCATGGGAATGGCAACTTGGGTGGGCGTGGTGGCGCAGGTTCACGTTGGGGGCAAGAGCATGTACCATCATGTTTGGTGGACGGTGCCCGGCACCCCTCGTCGATGGACCCGGTGGCGTTCATAGGTGGGGGGTCACGTGATGTGCCCTGGCCCTTGGGGTCATGCTCCCGGCGTTGCTCGCTGGCTCTGGGTGCGGTGTTGATTGACGGGAAATCGTTTGAGAGGAGGTCAAGGTTGAGCAGCGTCTCATAAGAGAGGTACATGGCCTGGACTGAGCTACTCACGTAGACAATGGAGCGACATGCCGCCGTCCCGCCACTGCGAGGGTGTGCTGTAAGCCTTGCAAAGAATGCCCCTTCTATGGCGATTGGGGAGCGGTTGGCAGCTGAAAGGCTGAGGCTAACGGGGTTCAAGTCGTCCCTGGAGAATCCACAGGCCAAGAAGTCTGCCAGCGACCATAAGTCGGATTGGGCACCTGTATCTGCAATTGCGGAGACCTCTGCCTGGACGTTCGCAGATCCAGGGGAGCTGGCCTTTCTGGTTTGGGCTGATCTGTCGACCGAGACTGTTATCGGGACCCTGGGGTGGTCTCGGAGGCGAGCTCGCTTCCACTCACCTCTGGTGAATATGTGATGGTCCAACCTCGTGGGCGATGGTTCGTTGACATTGCCATGTGTGGTTGGTGCATGTTGGTGATGTCGTCGTGACCGATTGGGCGAGGGACGGGGGCCACCATGCTGAAAGGCTGCAATCTGTGAGATCGGGCCTGACTCGAAGGCCTGGACGTTGGACGGTGGGGCCTGGTGCGTTCGTGACTTGCTTTTCTTCCGCCGATCGGTCCTGAAGCAGTCAATGCAGACTCGGTGGGGTTTGGAATTCCACCCCCGGGTCCCCTCAGTGAAGATCCGGAACACCCCCTTACAGCCTGGGCAAGTTGCCTCTTTGGTCCGGTCAGCGTGGGATGGCGTAGTCGGCGAGGGTGTGGGTTGAGCCTTTTGACGCTGGAATGACGATACAGCGGACAGGGCCGATGAGGGGAGGGCGTTGCGAGCCATTTCCTTGGTTTCTACGAGGGCAATTACATCATTCACCGGTTTCATGTGGATGTCTGCTATCCCAAGTACTTCACGTCGGATGTCTGGATCGTACAGTCCATTGAGGAGGACATCACGGACTATGTGATCTGTGTAGTCGACGCTCTCGCCGCATCCACACTGTGCGGCAAAAGCACAAGGCTCGGCTTTCCCACGCACCCTGGCCAAGAAGGCCCGGGATGCTTCATCTCGTTCCTGGCGTAGCTGGAGCAGGTCGGTACGTAAGACACAGGTTGCCACCGGTATGACTGCAAGTGAACGCATTGCAGAGAGCAGTTGTGGCAGGGTGTCGGATGCAGCGTTGGGGTTTGCTTTCAGTATGCCATCACCCAGTGCAGTCCCAGCACATTGGAATAACTGGGATGCGGCTGATGCCTCGTCTATCCCTGATCCTGTGCGGAAAACCTCCCATCGGCGGACGAAAACATTCCAGTCTTCAATTGAGACGCCAACATCAACTTTGGGCCTGTCCAGCTTCGGGCCTCTCAGTGTGGGTGCAGGGTGTGTGTGGGCTAGTGCATGGTTCGCTAGGAGGGCGATAGCCAGTTGTTCTGAAACATCGGTGGTTTTGAAGGTGCAAGCTGGCACCGAGCACTGGACGATCACCATGTTGACTCTATCATGAAGAAATAGACTCCTCGATTGCTGGTAATAGTAGCAGATACTCTTTATTGCATCAACAACGATGATAGAGTCCTGTGTGGCAAAACAATAACAGTAAACAATTACAAAGTGTGTAAAACTGTAGACAAGCCCAAGGACTAACTGATGACAATAAGATAATGAAATAATAACGAAAGTAAAGACTTACAAACAAAGTGGAATTGGTATGGCAAGACCAAGTAACAACTGATTAACCAAGCGACACTTTATGAAGTCGGCACGCATAATACACTGAGCGCTGCCATTACTTCCGCATTTGAGAAATGTCATAGCGCCCTCTGGCGGTAGAATATAGAGACCTATTGGTGGAAACTCTGCAGGTACCATACACGGGACTGCAAATTGCACAGATGACTGTTACTGTATCTGTCTTGATATTTTTGCCCATGGATCTGTATTTCTTTGACAAAAACCAAAATAAGATATTACCTTTAAATGCAAAAACTCAAATTGGTTGAAGATTACAAAAGTTTTCGGGTAGTAGGCCTACCATGGTAATACTGTGTAGCAATATTTTGCTTATTACTGTTTTCTTAGAAAAAAACGACATCATGTTTAAGCCTAGATGACTTGAAGAAATGATTGTCACTGAGATAAATCCTGTTTCCCCAACTGAGCATTTGTACAGCTTCATAGCCTTGTGTATTTGTAGTTCTACCGTTATAAAGTTCCTTTTACTCACTCTACAGAAGCTGCCACATTCTATTAGTATTTATTCAGCAGGTAGTCAAACAGTTATATAGTACTATGGTGCCTGGGGGAGATAGGCCAAACAAAGCCTAGCTTGCTTGCTTGGTGGAACAGGTGGGGTAATTTGAAGGACACTGGCCTGGGAAGAAGTTATCCTGCCTCATGGGCATGTATGGAGCTCTAGAGGTGCCATCCCACTTGTTGAGATCCTGACATATATCTCAGGATCTCAACAAGTCGGATGGCACCTCTAGATATATCTCAGGCCTACCATGGTAATACTGTGTAGCAACATTCTGCTTATAACTGTTTTCTTGGAAAAGAACTACATCGTTTTTAAGCCTAGATGATTTGAAGAAATGATTGTCACTGTGATAAATGCTGTTTCCCCAACTGAGCATTTGTACAGTTTCATAGCCTTCTGTATTTGTAATTCTACCATTATAAAATGAGATATATCTCAGGATCTCAACAAGTCAGATGGCACCTCTAGAGCTCAGTAGGCATGCAATAGATGGACTACATGGTTCATAGCCCTTTTCAGTTTTCATAGGTTGAGTTTACCATGGAGCATAAAATGGATAAATATCTCCATGGGTGTGCTCACAGGGTTAGGGCGTTGGCTGTATGCCAAGACACTGCACCTGTTACTCCAAGCTGTGGCCTAACCAGGGTCAGATTCCTGAGGCGAGGATCGAGTGTGCAAAAGTGTTTTTTCAATTGGGGATGCAAAAATGGAGACATTGAAATACAGAAGGCACTGCCCCAGTCCTCTTCAATTGAGATTCCAGGCTATTGTTTATAATGCAATCCACATCCCTTCAAAGAGAAAGATCCTGCTAAAATTTGAAATTTTGGGCCCTTTTAAAATCTGAGAGTAATACAAACATTAAAGGTTTACTGTAATCAAATTCGTGAAACGGGTGAAAGTGCTTCAAAATTATTGTTTGATACATAATTAATGACTGTTTCAATTTATATGTTTATGTAAGTGCTTAATTTTGACCAAAAAGTTACAAAATCAGTACATATATGCCCCGCCCCTCAAAAAGGTCCCCCTTGGCACCGATCCACACAACAATAGCGTGTGACGTCCCCTACAGAACTAGTATAGGCTCACACCACAGTATACTGCATGGCTTTCTGCATGTGACGTAAACAAGGTTTTTTCGTCACAAAAAGTGGGGTGCTAAATTATGGGTCTAAAATGCCTCCACATTATTTTTTAGCACAAACAATGATCAACAGGTTGAATTTTATAGCAATACAGATGGATTTAACTTCATGTGAGTTTGGATTGCTCAACTCTTCTAGGTCTAAAACTGCACACAATATCTTTAAGCTTCAGGTACTTGTACTATGTAGGTCTGCCTGGGCACAGAGTGTGTTTATCAAGATATGTGACAGTTTGATGGTTATAAATGCAATCCTATGACCTCAGTCCTTTGAATAATGACTAGGTTTGTTGGGGGATCGGGACCTTTTGGCCTTTCTCTGAATTTTATGTGGACATCTGCATAAATACATAAATCTCAGTTTGGTTGTTCCATGGAGGTATAAAAATGTTTTATATCTCCATATGGTTGTTCTAGGCTGAGTAAACGCTTGAAGCATGGAGGAGGTCAATTGCTTGAAGCTAGAACTCACCAAAGACGGAAAGGGATATACATCTCCTTGGATTCAGGCAGTTCGGGGGGAGGGGGGAAATATACAATTGGGAAGTTGATAAAGCAGAAGAATGTTTCTTGAATCAGAAGGAAAAATGTCACCTAGCTTCGGTGAATCTCTTTTGCAAATATATGCTTAGATTATAGGGCCCAGGGTTCCAATCCTAGCAGGAGCTTTCTCAGAGGCTATTTAAAGGAAGTATAATACTTTGGTAAGAAACCAAAACAGAAATGTTTGAAGATGGTGCTGGTAGAAACCTACCGTTAACATTTTTCTGCCTGAAATGATGTATTTATCCAGAAGTTAGTAAAACAACGACCAAAAATAAGAGAGAAAAGACTTAAAAAATACTGTGGTCGTTTTTCACTGTTTGCTCAAAAAGTGGGTGCCGTATGGGACTGAAATTTTCACAGATGACTGTTACTGTATCTGTCTTGATATTTTTGCCCATGAGTTTGTATTTCTTTGACAAAAAAAAAGTATGATATTACCTTTTAAGGGAATTTTCTTAATAAAATGTTGGAAAGATTTTCTTATGTTAACTTTTTTTGTTCCCCCTAGCATTACTTGACGATGTTTGGAGCAACTGTGGCGATTCCTTTAATCTTAGCCGATGCGCTTTGCATCAAGGATAACCTCTTAGCGCAGGGGGAGCTGATCGGGACTATCTTTGTTGTGTCTGGTCTGGTTACTCTCCTGCAAACATCTCTGGGTGTCAGGTAACATTCAGATTCATTTCTCCCCCCCCCCCCAGAACTGTAAAATTCCTTATTTTTTTTTAATATTTAAATGAACAACTAATGGCTCAATATGATAAATTGAGAAGTTGGTCCCTCAAGTTGGATTCCACGTCCAACCAGCTAGGACTACACTTACACCTCCCAGGTACACCCCCCCAGGTTTTCATTTTTTTATATAAAGAAATGTATTTGTGCACAAATGTATATGGAAGTACGACCCAGCTATAGGATCATACCCCCCAGGTCTGAGGATGTGTCTACGCTACTAGATAGTATTCCCCATTGGATGCCTGGATTTCTGTTCTGTTATCTTTTCGGGACAGTTTTCTTTTTGCACATCCTGCATGGTTTGATTAAGTTGTAGCCAATGTTGGCTGCCCCATTCAATGAGTCTAGGGGCATTTACAATACAGAGGCTCAGGCTCAGGCTCAGGCTCAGGCTCAGGCTCAGGCTCAGGCTCAGGCTCAGGCTCAGGCTCAGGCTCAGGCTCAGGCTCAGGCTCAGGCTCAGGCTCAGGCTCAGGCTCAGGCTCAGGCTCAGGCTCAGGCTCAGGCTCAGGCTCAGGCTCAGGCTCAGGCTCAGGCTCAGGCTCAGGCTCAGGCTCAGGCTCAGGCTCAGGCCGTCAGGCTCAGGCTCAGGCTCAGGCTCAGGCTCAGGCTCAGGCTCAGGCCTGTGTACTGCACTAGTGTACTGCATTAGTCCGGCTGTGTAGTGATTTCAGTGTTGGTCTAGTAAAGTGTGTACTGCACTAGTCCGGCTGTCTAGTGATTTCAGTGTTGGTCTAGTAAAGTGTGTACTGCACTCGTCCGGCTGTCTAGTGATTTTCTAGTGATTAAAATGGTGCCAAAAATTGAAGATTTTTGACACAATATTGCATACAATTACGGTTTTCCTATGTTCATGAAAGCCACAGGTCTAGTGAAAAAAGTTCAGGTTTAGTAAAATGCTTCAATTACTAGACCTGCTGTCCACAGCTTTTTTTTTCACGAAATTCGAGCCCTGTCATCATGGGGAACTTTTTATGCATAATGTGCTTTGACAGTTTTTCTGTTTGAACAAACCTTTTTGTAGTAGCAAGCATAAACAGATTTCGCAAAGGCTTGTCTCCAAAGTTCATGGACAGATTGTTTGGGCATGGAGACAATTGAGTGTGAAGTTTATTCAAATGTTTCTTTAACAATTGCTTATGCTCTAGCGCCATGCACACAATGGAAAATACCGACTGTTTAGTAACTGTTGTGATGCAATCACTCAAGCGCTCTTAATATTAAAAGTAAATAATTGCAGAAGGAATGTAGGATCAAAGAATGTCTAGAATATGAACATAAATAGCGATTATTTTGTCAGTTGTCAACGATAAAAAAAATATATTTAAGAGACAGTAAAGTGGTTTTTGAGTGCAGATATCGATTTCATTATTTATTTGCCACAAAATAACAGCTCCTGGAATTTGTGTGGCTTAGATTCTTTAAACCCTTTTTGGGCAGAATAATGACCTAGGGCGTTTACAAAACGGAGGCTCAGGCTTCCTTTCAGGCTCCGGCTCACTCATTTCGTGAATAACAGGTATCAAAAGAGAGGCTTTTGGCTGCGGTTTGGAAGTAGATTCTCTGGTTTGAAAAGGAAAACAGAGTTTCAGCTTCAATGAAAAAAACACAACCTGAATTGAGCCTGGGCTTCATACGTATATCTTACATAAACATATACATTTATATAGTAATTAATTATGTATTAAAGGTAGTATCATACTTTGGTTTTCATCAAAGAAATACAGATTCATGGGCAAAAATATCAAGACAGATACAGTAACAGTCATCTGTGAAAATTTCAGTCCTATACGGTGCCTACTTTTTGAGAAAACAGTGAAAAACAGCCTCAGTATTTCTTAAGTCTTTTCTCTTTTATTTTTGATCTTTTAAAAGATCAAAAAGATTTTGGGTCGTTGTTTTACTAATTTCTGGATAAATACAGCATTTCAAGCCGAAACATTTTAATGGTATGTTTCTTCCATCACCATCTTCATACCCTATAAATTATACCTAACATTTCTGTTTTGGTTTCTTACCCAAGGTATGATGCTACCTTTAATCAATACAAAGAATCACAGAAAAGTGACCAAAGAAAAATTGACTGGAGAGGGATTTGAACCAGTGACCTCAAGAATAACGTACCAACGCTCTTACAAACTGAGCTACCCAGCCCTATGTTGGCACCGACCCTATATTAATTATCTTTCTTCATTTGGCAGTCAGTTCCAATGAAACCATACACATATGTATATACCAAGGATCATTAATTTTTATCGATACGCACAACTTTAACATGAGAAACAGTCAAACAAAAAAGCATTGTATATGCATTAAACGTTTCCCATAAAGAGTCCTTGGCAGGGCCGAACAGATGGTATGGGTTATGAGCCATGAATAATGCAACATGGAGGATCACTCAAAGAGTCAATTTTTCTTCATTTGAAAACCATTGCATGCCATGCTTATAAAATTCACTGTGCACTGTCTGGCATAAGCTGTTGAGTTGGGAAGTGTTTTATTACAATTGGGGGTTGTTTTTTGGTCATTAAAGGTAGTATCATACTTTGGTAAGAGACCAAAACAGAAATGTTCACAGATTTACGTATAACTTACAGGGTATGAAGTTGGTGGTGGTAGAAACATACTGTTAAAATGTTTCTGCCTGAAATGATGTGTTTATCCAGAAATTAGTAAAACAAGGACCGAAAATCTGTTTGATCTTTTAAAAGATCAAAAATAAAAGAGAAAAGACTTAAGAAATACTGTGGTAATTTTTCACTGTTTTCTCAAAAAGTGGGCACCGCATGGGACTGAAATTTTCACAGATGACTGTTACTGTATATGTCTTGATATTTTTGCCCATGAATCTGTATTTCTTTGATAAAAACCAAAGTATGATAATACCTTTAACAGGTTACACCCCTGTGTGGGTGCATTGTTGTTGAGAGGAGCAATCTGTTGCCAGTATACACAGGTTATATTACGACCTCTTCCTGTACAAACAATGGGGTCGTAAGGAAAATATGGGTACATAAACGGAAATCAACTTTCTGTTGTGATTTTTATGTATCATATAGCCTCGGATAGACATCTGATTAAAAACAAGCCCAGACAGAAATATAAGTGTATAAGCAGATGAAACTACATAACTAGATTGATGATTGACTGAGTGAAAATGCTCTACCATCTATGAAATCAAGCGCTTTCGATCCCAGGCTGTGCTCCGTGATCTTATATGGGTTGATGTGGCTGGTTGCCAAAGGGCGCCCATGAAAGCCTGCTACTCGATCACATGTAGCACCATCCTTCATAATTCAGCACTCTAGCTGCCAATAAGGATGATTAGCCTCCCAAATTATTATTATTATTATTATTATCCACCTGCAGTTTACCAGGGGACAATTTCACGACCCTGCTTAGCACAGAAAATGTGCTAACCATGAAACTTCTGTCTTACTAAAAAACAGGATTAACAACCAAATTTGTATGTGTTGTGTATCACTTGTGATTGTTCTATGGCTGTTCTTCGCTGACCATGAATATCAAGTGGAATTTTGAATGGTGGTTCGTTTTATTGAACAAGAAATGTTGTGCTAAGCAATTTTGTGTGTGTGTGTGCTTATATTTAACAGCTCCATGAAATAAGCACTAGTTTGGTTTCAGTTATTAAGAAACAGGTGTTCATTTTCTCATGTCGGATTTATCTCTCGCCTTCTTACCTTACAAGCTGACATTTTGCTGCTTACTTTATGACAAAAAACACCTAGTCTCTGAATTATTTCTCTCTCTCAATTGTGTAATTGTGAAGTGAATTTATGCGGGTCATTGCCAGTTAAATTTTCTTAAATTTTAACAGTGTGGGTATTTTGCCATTACACTTTTTCCTTTTAGTCATTGAAAAGTGAACTAGGAAAAATTGACTGGAGAGGGATTCGAACTGGTGACTTCCTGAATACCGTACAGGGCGGCGCTCTACCAACTGAGCCATCCGGCCCGACGTTGGTGGTGACCCCAATAGTCAATTATCTTTGTTCGTTTGGCAGTCAGAGGCCATGAAACCACGCACACACTGCCATACCCCAAGGATCATTTCACCGATACGCGTAGCAATGCTGCAACCTGGGAACGGTATATGGGGGATCACTCAAAGAGGATACGGCTTTTTAAAAAGCTTTTCCCTTGTGGTTAATTGATGACTTTTTCCTTTTATACTGCAATGAATTTCAGGATTGGTTGATTGTATTCTTAAAGCTTTGTCATGATGACGAACAGGGTGTACTGCTTCAAAACGTTGAGTCCTCAGAACCACATGTATTCATAAAAGAGTCAAACGTGGTGTTGCCGCAAACCATATCCCCGTCATCTACCTTTTCCATGAATAGCCTGAAAACTCATCTGATTAAATATATAATTAAACCTTCACCAAGATCCTAAGTCCGTGCAATACCTGTAAGCTTATACACCAATCCATGTACAATCCTTGTTTATTTTTTATTTTTTATTTTTTTTTATTTTTTTATTTTTTAATTAAATGTAATGCTGTATGTACGATAGGGGGAGTCTTTTCATCCCTCTCTTATCTTTTTAATGAATATTTATTGTTTTAATCGATTTTGATTTTTAACTTGATTTTAATGTTCTTTTTTTCTTAAATTCTTGTTTACCTTTATTCTTGCCTGTTGTAATTGTGATTTTATATATTGGTTGTTTGGGGTTGACTGCCTGTTGGTATTAGTGATTTAGTTCGCTTTCCCAACTCCTGTCATCCCAAAAAAATTGTTGTGTTGCCCTCAGCGACCGACGGTAAAATGCCAAACCTTTGGGTCGGGATTTTCTTTTTCTTTTCTTTTTTCTCTGAGTCCTTAAGTATAAAAACTCACCATTTTTGACAGAAAATGAAAGATTTAGCAGTAAAAAAAGTGTGTCTCCTCAAAAACGACCCAAGACCGTTGATTTATAAGCCCTGGTGACCATACATCCTGTATTTATTCTCAAATGTTTGAAAGTTGGCAACAACAAAAATAAAAAAAAAAATAAATAAAAAATCGACTGACCGACCCAAAATTTTACTTTTTCCACACAACAATTTTTTTTTAAGGCCTTATGTGTATAATTGTTTTGTTTTTGTTTTTGTCTGCTATGATGATGACGAATAAAATAATAATAATAATAACTATAACTCTAACAACAACGATAGGGGGAAATTCCCATAGGGTCATGCACAAACTTTATTTACCTATTTCTAAATAACCCCCAAACCGATCGACTTGAAATTGATATATGTTCCTAATAGGAGCATTCTCCATCTTATATCAAAAAACGGACAATAAAAATGTTTCTTTAAAAGGTAATGAAAACGTTAGGGGGAAGTGGAAATTTACCCCTAACAGCCGATTTCCCCCTAACGTCGACTTTTAATGCAAACCGTTTCCCCCTAACGTAGTCATTAACAATATAATAATAATAATAATACATATACATGTATATATATATATTATAATGGTGACGTTTGTCTCTTTTTGTTTCATCACCTAGGTTACCCATTGTACAAGGAGGGACATTTTCCTTTGTGGCGCCAGCATTAGCAATCCTCTCCCAGGCCGGGCCTTGCCCCGCATCCCTTACTCCTAACGAAACCAGTAAGTTAAAGGTGGAATATTTAAGAAGAGATCCGCACATACTGTCACTTTTGGTTTTTTTTTCCTCTGACATAAAAGGGTCCAAAGATGAAACAACATGGTGAGACTATGCACCAGTGTACATCACACTATAGAGCAGTGTCTATTTAAACAAATAAACTGCACAAATACATGGTCTAGAAGCCATTTTGTGTCCAGGGGCCAATTTCATAGAGCTGCTTATAGCACAAAAATTCGCTAAGCATGACATTTCTGCTTTAATAAAAACAGGATTAACAACCAAATTTCCATGTGTTGTGTATTACTTGCAATTGTTCTTTGGCTGTTGTTCGCTGACCACGAATATCAAATCAAATTTTCAATGGTGAATTTTTTTATTGGACAAGCAATTTTTGTGCTAAGCGATTTTTTGTGCTAAGCAGCTCTATGAAATTGGCCCCTGATTTCAGAAGCCACAACTCTTTCCTTTGACAGCTTTGGTTTCAGATAGCAACGTTTAATAACCGATCACTGTCAGCAATGTACATGCAAGAAAGATTTGAGGCTTTGCATGACGACAACTGATATGTGGATCGGTGTACGGTGCGGAAACACCATGTTAGAATCGTTCGCACCTATTTCCTTTGCACTTCCCGTAAGGTCTCAATGTTCTGATTAGCCTGCTCTAGTCATCATCAGGGGTTATGCAGCTATGTGTAACTTTGACAATTATTCTCATTCGAGTCTATAATAATAACATTAATAATGGAAACTTATAATGCGCCGGTATCCGCCAAGCATGACGCTCATGGCGCAAAACAAAACAAGGAAAAAAATTATACAGAAAAACGGTTGGTAAACAGAAGAGTTTTCAAATGAGACTTAAATATAGATAGGGATTCAACTTGGCGGAGTTCATGTGGTAGACTGTTCCAGAGTTGTGGGGCAGCGTGGGAGAAGGAGCGGTCTCCCCAGGAATGAAAGATGCGGGGGGCGGCCAATTGCTGTGACCTGGCAGAGCGGAGTCACCTTTAGGGGCTGGTTTTTGGTGATGATGTTGTTGAGTCTAACTTGTTTTTCTCGTGGTATTTTGTTTTCTGCCCGGTAGCCACTACACCCTCAAGTTATGATTACAGTACAGAGGAACCATTTGATGAAAACGAGTTCTGGCGGAGTCGAATGAGAACCATCCAAGGTTCCATCATGGTGGCATCAATCCTTGAGGTATTACGGATTTTAAGTTCATACTCAAGGTTTCCCCCATGTTTTATGAGATCAGGGGTCGATTTCGCCTAACCCATCGTAATACTATCAATCCTAGGACTTATGATGCATTGCAGCCCTACGTAGAAGTCTAAAGATACGATGGGTTATCCTTCGTATCTCGAGTTATGATCGATCGTAGGGCTTTGTGAAATCCACCCCAGAATATTACTTTTGTTATTTCCCATCACCCCTCCCAGCTTTCCATCCTTTGCTGCCTTGCTTTGAGTGTCGTAATGGAAAAGACACAGCCGTTAAAGTCTAGGAGCGTTTGCCGAAATGAAGGGCATTTTAGCTTGAGCAAATCTCAAGCATTCACTGATGAGCTAACGATAATTCCCTGTTTTTTGCAATCTTTAAGATGCAATCTGTTGTGTCCATGTTGACCTCTGTTTGTGTGTTTGTTTGTTATTGTTTGTTTGTTTGTAGGTGATTATTGGTTTCACAGGTATCGTTGGGACTATGCTACGATATATCGGACCACTGACCATAGCTCCAACCATTACACTCATCGGTTTGTCTCTATATGGCGCTGCAAGTGACTTCAGCAGCGGTCACTGGGGCATAGCTTTCCTGTAAGTTAAGCTTCTTTCCTCCATGCTTTACACTAACGGTCATTCCACGCTTGATAGTTGGACGGTCACATCCAGTGAGATTGTGTACACATTCAGTGAGATTGTGTAAATTAAGGCATTAACCATGATTCTAACAATTTATTGTAAAAACATTTATTTGTGCTTGGAGTTAGGAGGGCCTGACGTTTCAATCTTTCTCTAAGGCCAAGCATATTTTACATATTTCAGGTCATTATTTTGGTTGATGATGAGCAGTTTGCAGCAGTTTATTACTTGTATTAAACATTTATTTGTGAACTATGACTTCTTAATAAAACTCCCAATCACTGATATAATGACAGTCATTCCTGTAAAAGGGGGCAGACCTTTGTACAAGCTTCAGCTTCTTGTCTGAACTCCTCATACTAGTATTATGCACGGGGTTACGAGGGCCTTTCTCAAAGGCCAAGCATTTTACAAACTGTATCATCATAATTTTCCGTGATGGACAGTATCCAACTTCCTTATAATATGGAGACCAGATAAACTTTAACAAACATTGATGATTTTTGTTCCATCTTTTGCTTTGACAGGACCATAGCATTGATGGCTTTATTCTCCCAGTACATCGCCAGGTTCGGTATTCCATGTGTCAGCTACTCCAGGGACAAAGGATGCCATCGAACCTCGTTCCCTCTCTTCAAGCTGTTCCCTGTAAGCAAGGCTACTTCCTCAAATTCAAATTTATGAAACTGGCGTTACAAAATATCAGGCCAGAAATGAAACTGAAGGATGATTAAGAATCTGGGTTTAATTTTAGTGGAGAATCAAAAGGGTGTTTATGTAACGGAGGCTCAGGCTCAGGCTCCGGCTTCGGCTCCGGCTCCGTCCGGCTCTGTCATCCATATGCTGAAAATATAGGTGGTTGTTTTTCATTGAAGCTGAAGCTCTGTTTACCTTTTCAAACCAAAGAATCTACTTCCGAACCGCAGGCAAAAGCCTCTATTTTGATACCCGTTATTTTAGAATGGATTCGCGAAATGGGGCCAGGGTCTAAGACTGAGCCTCCGTTTCATAAACGTCCTTAGAAAAGATTGACAGTCCTCTCTAAGACAGACAGGTTGACCCAACATGAGAATATCAACTAGAATTTGCAGAACTTCAAAATTAAGATATCGTGCTGCCACTGAAATGAGCCAGGAAAAGAACTTGCATGACTTCTGAAGTACCACTTCCCAATTATGTTGGAACAGTTCTGACGCTTTCGATGATACAAGACAAAATAAATGTTGCCCTTGAGAAAATGGACAGGCTGATGACACCTGGCGACTTTCCACCCATTCAATGATATCAGTCCACAACACAGAACATGAGGAGATGGGTACCCCTGTAAATACTCCAACCTTTTCCAAAATCAGGATTTGGTTGTTTACCTTAGAATTAGCCCACAGTAACATTATATGGTTAATATCTTAAGCCATTTATCCCAACCACATGAGCCCAATATCTATGGACCAGACAGCCTTGTTTACTTTCAGCAGGATCTATTACTGCGAAACCCTTACATGAGCTCACAGCTCACAAGGCGTGACTGCATGCAGTCGCGTGCACTAACAAAAATCTAGATTTCCGTTGTTTGTGCATCAATTTTTAATGATTTTTAAAGAAAATATGGTTTCGTAACCAGACAAAACAAATATGCATTTGTTATTATGTTTATTGGTCTTTTACCACCAACAAAAAAGGATTGGGAAGGTACATTTGTCAGTCAGTCAAGCGCTACTAATCGTTCCCAGCTGGTGGTTGGCCATGTTTTGTCAACAGATAAACCCCTCATAGAAGATAACTCCTTGTGATAAGAGGAGACCCCTTATCCTGGAACAATTTTGGCAGAATACCCAAATATAAAGTTTATTATATTTGGAATTATGGCGGTGTGTGCATGGTTTCATGGCTTCTGACTGCCAAACGAACAAAGATAATTGACTATTGGGAACACCACTAACGTAGGGCTCAGATAGCTCAGTTGGTAGAGCACTTGTACAGTATTCAGGAGGTCGCTGGTTCGAATCCCGCTCCAGTCAATTTTTCTTTGATCATAAGTTGACGAAGAATCCCTTCACATTACGGTCAATAGCACTTGCGCTAAAAATAGCGCACTAGCTCAGACAATCATTGCAACCACACAAAATGTGTGGTTTGTGCGCACGTGCATGCATGGTGTACACTGCGTGTGTGAGTCAATGTTTGTCTGACATCCGGGGATTTTGTACAGTCATGTGACGTCATTAGTGTGGAGCGCTATTTGTCTGACTTCTCGTAATTTTGTATCATCGATTCCGTGCAGGTGATTCTGTCCGTCCTGACAGCGTGGGGATTCTCGGCCATCCTGACGGCCTATGATGTCTTCCCTACGAACCCTGATGAATATGGGTACTTGGCACGCACTGATATACGTATAGGAGTACTGGAAGAGTCTGCTTGGGTTAGGATTCCTTATCCTGGTATGGTTTAAGTGATTGACAAGACAGTTCTCTTTATTTGATCAAAGATTCGGTGTTAATCCTAATAAATCGTCTCCTGATGATGACTAGAGCAGGCTGGTCGAACCAGAAGTGCGACGAAATAAGAAGTGTAAAAGTACAAACGAATTTTACATGGTGTTTCCGTAAACCGGTCCACATACAATCACAAAGTCTGTTAGCCATCAGGATTGGTTTTGAGTTGTGCCATTACCAGATACTGTTAGGAAAGAATGACAACACAAAGCAGCCCTGTAGCACCTTCCATGCTTGCAGATTTTACAGTAGAACTTGCTCATCAAGCCTAGAAAGAATCAGCCACGAGAGAAGCTGGAGGAAAAGGACAATGGGTACTCAATTAAGACATTGTCCACTTTCTTAGACCATCTGACAATACGTAAAGAGAAAGAAAAATTATAAAGTGGAAATCACATTGAATTAAGTTTTCCCTGCTGGTAATGTTTGAAGAGAAGTAGAGAAGAGAACATTATTATTATTATTTATTTCTGGTAATGACACCAAGGATTCCTCAAAAGCGCTCAAGGCACTGTAGCTTGCAAGCCTGATGAAACCTGTTCTGGAAAGATGATGAGAAGAAGATACAGTTTTAGAGGTGGGAGGAAAACCCCAGAGTAATATTCCAGGTAAAACCCACGGAAACAGGCAGGGACTGAAAACCCAATCCACTTGTGGAACTGAGCCGGACTTGAACCCGGTCCACAGAGGTGGAAGGCGAGGAAAGAACCGCTACGCCAACCTGACTCCCCAGATGAGAATTGATCAGTTTAGGGGATGAAAACCCAAGTCCACATGTCGGCTCGAGTCCAGGAATTGAACCAGGGTCAGAGTGGTGATAAGGGGTGAGGAAGTAGCATCACCATCCCGATCTAACTCCCTGGACCTCACTTTGCCTTTCTTTTGCAGGTCAGTGGGGCGCGCCAAACATCACATTGGCCGGTGTCTTCGGTATGGTTGCCGGGGTCCTGGCGTCCATCTTTGAATCGATTGGTGATTACTACGCAGCGGCTCGTCTGGCCGGGGCGCCTCCACCCCCGATTCATGCCATCAACCGTGGTATTGGTATCGAGGGGCTTGGCTGCATCTTGGCCGGTGCTTTCGGAACGGGTACGGGAACCACGTCCTATGGGGAGAATATCGGAGCCTTGGGAATTACAAAGGTAACCTCCACAATTCTTTGAAGTTTTCCGTGTATTTTGGTCGCCATAACATACCAGGGGCCGATTTCACGAAGCGCTGAGACTGAACTTAAGTGTAAGATCAGTCCCAATTGCTAAGCAAAGTGCTAAGCAAAGTGTGATGTCACAATACGAATCACTATGGTGAAAAAGACAACTCATCTTAAGACTAATCTTAATGTTCAAGCCCAGGATTTCTAATCGAGATGATTTGTGGTGAATTACATCTTTTCATTTGGTTGCCAGGTCGGCAGTCGTCGTGCCATTCAGTATGGAGGAGCGTTGATGGTTCTCCTTGGGCTGTTTGCCAAGTTTGGCGCCCTCTTTGTTACGATTCCAGACCCCATCATCGGCGGCATGTTCTGTATCATGTTCGGTAAGCTCACTGGTGTCAAAAGTAGGAGTACTTTCGTAGAGTTTAAGCATAAAAACTCATATCAATCTAAATGGCTGATTAACAACAGTTAACTCGATTGGTTTTATGCTCTCAAGTGTACAGCTTTTTGTGCTCATGCCAGCTAGATCTGAGCAGCTAAACCATAATTACAACTCAAGGACTTAATAAATCTTGGATTTGAAGCCTCTCCATTGGAAGTTTAGTCACTATTTAGTTTTCAGGCATTTACAGCTTCTGACTTGTACTCCATCTCAGGTATGGTTGCTGCGGTCGGGATCTCCAATCTCCAGTTTGTCAACCTCAACTCTTCCCGAAATCTCTTTGTGATCGGCTTTCCTCTCATCATGGGCTTCATCATTCCATCGTGGGTCAACAATAATAAGGAGTTTATCTCCACGGGTAGGTACATAGAAGGAGACAAACGATTTGACAACTTATGAGACTTGGTCTGGACAGAAGAAGCTAAACGGACTGCCTCCATGAACTGACAAACTGTCCGATGATGGAGATGACTTGTCTGAGTCTTGATGTTTCAGAAGGTGTATACAGGAGACAAACGATTTGATGAGACTCAGTCTCGACAGAAGAATCTGAATTGACTGCCTCCATGAACTGACAAACTGTCGGATGATGTTGATGACTTGTCTAAGTCTTGATGTTTCAGAAGGTGTATACAGGAGACAAACGACTTGACGACTGACTAATGAGACTCAGTCTCGACAGAAGAAGCCAAACTTACTGTCTTCATGAACTGACAAACTGTCGGATGATGGAGGTGACTTGTCTATTAAGTCTTGATGCTTCAGTAGGAGACAAATGACTTGACGACTTATGAGACTCAGTCTTTGAAAGACCTTCAATTGAGAACTCTTGGAAGGTACAGAGCTGACTTGTCTATGTTTTGATGTTTTCAGGTGTGACGGAACTTGACCAGATCTTCATCGTGCTCCTGACAACCAACATGTTCGTGGGTGGGGTCATCGGCTTCTTACTGGATAACACTCTACCAGGTACTGTGACGTCTTACGTCCTTCTAAGTTCCAACTTCTTCCCCTGGTCCTGTCTCATCTAAGATGCTCTGTCCCGCTTCCAATACTGTCCGATCCTCATCTTATGTCTTGTATGTCCCCTCCTCCACCACCATCCTGATTACAATTTGACAATTTGATTCTCGATATTG
Organism: Astropecten irregularis; assembly: GCA_963971285.1. NCBI lineage: Eukaryota > Metazoa > Echinodermata > Asteroidea > Paxillosida > Astropectinidae > Astropecten > Astropecten irregularis. Next base: position 16,504,917 of record OZ020255.1, on the reverse strand, counting down.
CATCCGCTCTGTTGTTGTTTTGTCCTCAAGAGAAAACAACATGTAAAAGTTGCTTGCCCTTTTCCTTGTTAACGGCAACAGTTGTTATACTTCATGCCAAATCATTTTGTGAATTCCAGGTTTCCTGTAATAGTGACTAGTTTCTAATGAATCGGAGGTCACGCTAATGCATATTCATGTTGGGTAGACCATGCCAAAAATTTGGCGGGAAACAAAAAGTTGGCAAATGGACTAAATTTTTTTAAATTGCACGGGTATTCGACAAAAGTTACTTCATTTTTTTCATCCGGATATCTGAGCTTGCCTTGACACAAGCTTGGCCAAGTTTTCTGTAATGTCTCTGTAAATACTGTTCCTAAATCACCGTTGCTTAAATCAACAGGTTCTGACGAGGACCGTGGCATCGCTCAGTGGCGGAAGAGGGCCTCTGATAGCCATAATCCGGCCGTTAGCGAGGAGCTTATGCGTTGCTATGAATTCCCCTTTGGGATGAGCTGGATCCGACGCGTCAAGTGGCTGCGCTATTTCCCGCTGTGCCCAACGTTCCATGGATGGGACTGCGGCTCCTCCAGCTGCTGCAGTCGCTGCAAACGGAGCAACGACAATCAAGAAAGTAAGTCTGCTTTATACTCTTCATCGTAGCTCAAGAGTACCTGTGGTCAATTTCACAAAGCACTAACATAGCTCCTAAGATACGAATGCATCCCAATTGCTATTAAGCAAAGTGTGATGTCACAATACAAATCGGTATGGTGATATTGGCAACTCATCTTAAGATTGTCTTTTGATCTAAGCATATTGTGAAATCAGTCCATGGTCACTTAGCACGTTACTTGCGTAGAGCGCTTACATTCCATTCCTGTGCTTCTTGCAAGGTGTAGGCCTGCCCATAAATACTTTCAAGCTTCAGTAGTCAAGTTATAGTCCTCATGGTGGTCACGTAATTTACACCTTAAAGGTACAGTGCAGGATTGGTAACATACCCAGACAGAAATGTTCACAGACTGACGTATAACTTTCAGGATATGAATATGGTGCTGGTAGAAACATACCATTAAAATATTTCTGCCTAGAAATATTTATCCAAAAATTAGTCAAACAAAGACCGAAAACAGTTTTGATCTCAGGGTAAGATCAAAATCATTCTTTATGTTTTATGAGAAAAATTGAGTCAGGTTTTCTCATGACTCGGATGTCCCATTGAGCTCCAATTTTTACAGGCTTATTATTTCATGTACATAATGGATCAGACAAAGTGTGAGTGCTGTTCTGTGACCTTTATCAATCACGTATTATACCTTTAAATAGAGCCATAACATTGGATCCTGATTTTTCCAAATTGGTTAAGTTCCTCATATATTGCACACATTGTTGTGGATTAATTATGTTATGATCTCACACAAGCACGTCACTTGTTTTTATATTTCCATGCAGCCTACACTTCAGTTGCTTCAGAAGTCAAAATTTAATCCCAAAGCAAGTGGTTCCAATGTGATTTTTGTTTTGTAACGATTTCTAACATTCTCCTTCTGCATGTGGTGATCCGTGAGGGTTTCCATGATCTTTTAACCATTCCAGGAAATGTACAACTTGCTGTGTTTGTTGCCATGGTATTATCATGACATAGTTTCTTTGGTGCTCAAGTTTGCCATCATGAAAACCTTAAAATCAAATTGCCTAAAAATTCTATCAAAGTCTCTATTTAAGTCACCATAAAGTGCATTTGCAGTGTAGGCTAGCCTATGTGCACCACTGATTTTATTCTTCAAACACCACACCTTTGGTCGATTTCACGAAGCCCTGCGATCGATTATAACTCAAGTTAAAAAGGATAACCCATTGTAGGAGTCCTATCCAAGATGTAGTGCATCATAAGTCCTATGATTGATAGTAAGTTACGATAAGTTTGGTGAAATCGACCCCTGGTTGTATCTTTTCAAAACTGACCTTAACAATATTGGAATTTTACCCATTTTGGACCAATTTTATTGGAGCCGCCGAAAAAAGAATTCCATTTATGGCTTAGCAGAACCAAGCCATGGGGCAGTCACTGCCCTTGTAACGCGAGTACATCTCAAGCAAGGTTTGGTCCGGATTTACATAAAAAAACAGGATGTCCCAAAAGTTTCAATGGCAAACATTTTACATGTTGATTGCCGAGAGAACAGAGTGTCGCAAATAGCAAATGGGGTGACAAACTGGCAAGTGTGGCATTAAAGAGACTAAGACACCCCTCTGGCTGGAGTCTTTAGTGGGCCAATTTTTAGGCCAACTAGTTTGTTCCTTAGACGTTGATGTTTGCCGAGCGATATTTCCCTGCCAAGCAGGTTTCTATGATTGGACCGAGATGTGGTTTACTTAGCACCTGGGTTCTTTAGTCCACCTTTCATCCCACTCACCGCCCCCCAACCCACCCACCTCCCCATAAACAACAACAACCAAACAATGAATACCTCGGGCCAATTTTATAGAGCCGCTTAAGGACCAAAATCTGCTTAAGCACCAAAAACTTTGGTAAATAAAATCAGTGTGCCAGCACAAACTCCTTGTGAATGTTATGCTTAGTAAACAATGGCCGAATACAAGTCAAAAGCAGTAAACATCACATGAAAATTTGGAGTTGGCAATCCTGTTAGTGATCAAGGAAGACTTTTCATGCTTACGCAAATTTTGTGCTTAAGCAGCTCTGTGAAATTGGCCCCTAGTTGAAGGATAAATCTCAATCCTTCATCCATATAACAAAATATAAAGAATTGTTTCTGTGATGACTTATAATCTTCCGCTGGTGTGATAAACTGCTAAGTTTATGCAAAATTTGCCATGAGTAAATGGAAATTTGGTTGCAGAGATTCAGATTTGTTTTGTCAATCAGGTGTTGAAATCAATAAGTTGATCAAAACTTTAACCATCACTCATGCATGCTTCATTAAATACAGGGCCATCTTGCAGTAATGCCTTTGACTTAAACATTAAACTCTGACAGTCTAACAAAGTGTGCGGTGTTTGACATCAAAGTCTGTATGGGTTTTTGAAGCAACGCTTGTCCTTGCCTGGGAATACACCGATCCAGTAGGCCACACCCACCATAGCAACAGCCAAGCAACAACGTACACAAGTACCCACCAAACCTATCACGATCGTCCACACGCGACGCATTGCATACCCGCAATCACCGAAAGCACTTGTCTCCGATGGACTTTAATTTTGAAAAAGGCCAAAAATGTACATTTCCTCTCAGCCAAGGCACCGAGAGGCAGAATTACAATGAAATATAAACTTTGCTTGACCATGGTTAAGAATAAAAATCAGGTTTTTGTAAAAAAAAATTGCCTTGTATAACTATATATACGAAACAAATGTTAACTTAACGAAAAGTGTGCAGTAAAGAATACAAAATTAAAAACATTATGTCGGACAAAATGGCGGCAATTTGTCGGAACTTAAATTAACAAGTTGTGATTGGTCAATTTGTCAAGAGGCATAGCCTATTGGATTGGTGTATTGATGAGTAGGCCTTCTTAATGATTAAAGTCCAAAGGATTAGCCACCTAATAAGAGTGCTAATAAGCCAGATTGCATGTAATATTTGATTTGGGTGTAGTCTAGGCGATTTAATATCGAACTTGTGCATTTGTGGTTTCTATGTTTTATGGTTTGCATTTTTCTACTGTACTTTGCTTAATCAATCTCTAGGCCTGGGACTTCAGACCAAACCCTATATTCTTCCAAGAATACTTCTAAGCAAAAGGGATGCTCCATCCCTACTGCGTGTTTACAAGCTCAATTAAAAAAACTGTCATGGTTATCAAGCTGTCTTGTGAAAATGCTCTTAACGACATTGTTAATTTTTCATACTTCTAAGCAAAAGGGATCCTTCATTCCTATGGAGAGCCTACTTGCTCAGTTCAGAACACTGACATGATTAACAAGCTGTTTTGTGAAAATGCTCTTAACAACCTTGTTAACTTGTAATACTTCCAAGCAAAAGGGATCCTCCATCCCTACTAAGAGCTTACTGTCTCAGCTCAGAACACTGACATGATTATCGAACCCTCTTCTGAGAATACTCTTAACGACCTCTAAACGTTTAATACTTTAATTTTCGTTGACGATCAGGATTCTCTATTTCTTGATCTTAATAGCTCAATAGCTCAATTCAGAACACTTTCAAGATCAATAATCAATCCGTCTTGGGTTTAGGTACTATCCAGTATCACTCAACTCTTTCCTGCTCTGTTTCTTATTCTACCATTCTCAATTCATTCACAAACTTGACTCTGGTGATCATATAAAGGCTTCCCGAGGTTTTGCCAAAATGATTAAGACTCTTCTTGTCCTTCATTCTCTCCACAGGCGAGGAGACGCGTTTCTAACGGATCTAAGATGATGGCATCTGTGTCTGAGATGAGAGAAGTACCACTTGGGATATCAACTCGGATCCAATACAACTGAACTTGAAAGGGTTATTCTGCTAATCATGCCCCTAAAAAAATTAGCCATCCCTCCGCCCTCCTGAGAGGGGAAATTTGAGCTGAAAGACTTCTAGCCTATGATACACCATGTATAGTATTAAGGGTCTAAGGGTCTAGAATTTTTCACAATATACAAAATCCCGGGGTTGGAACCGGATCGAACCCCGAGATTGTTTCCAACCCTTTTCACACTTGAACATTTTCAACCCCGAGCCAACCCGGGTAGGATGGCCTAGCTGGATCGAAATCAACCCTGCTAGGGAGCAGGGTTGAAAATCTCAACCTGGTTCCAAATTGCATTTTGCTTCGTGATCTGTGTTGTATGAGCTGCTTCGATCCGGTTCAAAAACTTGCCGGGCTGAACCGGGGTGGATGCGGGTTGGTTTCAACACGGATCAAAAAGGAGATATGAAAAGGCCTTCTGCCACTCTTTCCTGTCGTAAGAGACAATTCTGAAGATTCTTGGAGTTTTTAGAAATGCCATCATTGCATCATTTTGTTTATATGCAAATTTAACCATCAAATGTTCATCTATGATAAGTTATTTACCCTGTGATTTATGTAATATTAACAAATAGTAGTATAGAATAATTATGAATAATTATGTAAAAAAAATCTAATGAATAACTTTTATTATAGTATAAGAGTCACCAAAGTGTTATCATTGTGTAAAGCCACTGCCAAAGGCATAACAACAATGCAATGTACTGTTCCGGCTTTGCTCTTAAGCCCCACCCACGTATGTTTTACATACCGCAAGTGACCGAGTTTGACCGAGGCTTTCTTGTTCACCTGATTAAAAGGCGTTCTCCAACACGCACAGTTTTGATTGTCAGGCCAGAAGGGTCCATTTGCTTATAATAAAAGCATGAATGAATTTCAAGAAGGTACGGTATGAAAATAATTAATACCGGTATTTTTTTTTTAAAGAAAAAATGGCAAATTCCATATGATACATGGTGCAATGTTGGAAGTTTGAGAGAAATAATTGCAAAAATCTTTAGCTTAGATAGTAGGAAAATTGCCAACTTTAAAAGTTTGAAGCTTTTCTGCCCAATTTCCAGCAGGCTGGTTAACCGAGACTGCTTGTTTGGTTTTAAAATTTGCTGGGAAAAAAATTATGTTTAAAATTTGCCAACCCTCCCCCCCCCCAATTTTTTTTTATAAATACAAACATTTTAAACAATTATTTATACAATTTTAAAATACATGAAAGAGTGACAGAAATCATCTGACTCAGAAACGACCATGGTAACTGCACACTGCATAACCACACACTGTCCAAATTGATGTAGAAACAGTCATTTTTGTCCATAACAACCATTTTTTTTAAACCTAGTATCAATTATTTGAGTTCTTTTTTCTTTGCCTGATGTATCAAGTTCTTGAAAGGGACTTACCGACTCAGGGTGAAATAATAATCATTTCATAATCTACTAATATAAATATTATTTACTAGGCACCGCATGTATGATTGTGATTGTTGTAATTCCTTTTTATATCCGTCTTTTTAAGCACACTTCTTGTATTGACTACACAGATTTTATTTATCCACACTAAGTTCCCCAGTAGCCTCAGTTTAATTGTTACGTCTCTTCGAAAATATTTTCTTTGTTTGATTCATGCCTGCACTGAACAGAATTAAAATTTACCAGTTGAGTATTTACTCGTTTCCAAGCATTAGGTTTAGATGCAGCCATCAAAATTGCAGCTTTTGGATACCGTTTGGAAGTAGATACTCAAATTATTTTCCTTGTGTATGTTTTTTGCGTGCTTTTGTACAAAAAAAAAAGAATATGGTGTGTATAATAAAAGTCTGACTCGTATTTTGACCAAATAAAGGGTGCCAAGTGTCTCTATGAGAAACAAAGAAAGAAGTTCAATATAATTTAAATTATTATGGTAGCTGTGAAGGAGATAACATTGACTTTATACAGTGCCAATATCTGGTGCGCCATTAAAAAGCCCCCTTTTTTACAATTATTAAACCCCTGAAACCATGACAACTATCTGGGTGACCAGGATATATACCCCCTACTACTGCAAGCTGTTGCAGGCTGCTGCAAGCTCCTGCAAGCTGCTGCAAGCTTCCTGTAAGCTACTGCAAGCTCCTGCAAGCTGCTGCAGGCTACTGCAAGCTGTTGCAGGCTGCTGCAAGCTGCTGCAAACACACAAAGGCTTATCAAGCAAAGCCATGACTTCACTCAAGTCCCGATTTACACCTAAACTGAAACTGCCAGGATATTTTCAAGACCTTAAAAAATGATCACAAGAAAAACTTGTCAACTTTGCACAACCTCAGCTAACTGAACAAACTTTTCTCCATGGGAAGAAAAAAAAGGGGGAAACAACAACAAATCCTCCCAAACATGAAGTATAGAAGGTCACTACACTGGGGTACTGTACAATCTTCAAAACCAAATAAATCTTTTCAAAAAGGCAAAATAAAATCAGTTCGGTACATTTTATTGAAGATACGTCCATCCTATGAAACGTTTGATTAAGGTAGAGTTGATATTAAGAGAAATTAAAACCATTTCAGAGAGGAACTATTATTTTAGAGACATCTGATTATACTGTCTTGATCGATTTTCATTTCAAAATCCAAAATCCGCTCTTTGGAAGAGTTTTTTTATTCATAATTTGGGGATTGTGGGTTAACGGGTCCTAAAACTATAAAGGAAAGGAAACTTCTTTTTGAAAAGTAACTTACCTACATATACTTTGTTGGTCTCCTCCTCTATATTACCAAGCTTAAATTTTTGGAAAGAGGGCAGGGCTTTGATTTTTGAGGGAAATTATGGGGTAAAAACGGTAACCAAGATTGTAACATTTCACCGCCGCACGGACGGCCGCAGACGAGAATAGTCTGGTTTCCACTCTGACATTTTGAGGACTCTTACTAGTCTGTTGGGTCTGGGCACTAGACTAACCAGACCAGACAAAATGGCCTCACGCGATCAGAGGGTCTGTTTTAAAGTTTACAAGAAGTGCGTAAGAAAATTGAATTTTAACCCTGAAATGTTTAACAAATTTCTTCAATGTAGGCTTTTAAGGACCCAGGAACATTTGCTGAAAGTCAAAAGTATCATTTTTGAGGAGTAGAAGTTAGTTCAGAGCCAAAAAAATCAATGTGTTTTGGGATCCCGTTAACCCACAATCGCCCATAATTTTGGATAAAATTAAACGATGAATACATTAAAATTGAAATCTTGATCATTGCTCAATCCGAGGCAAAGGTTCCACTAATAATCAGTATTTGTAGCGGCTACCCACAAACTTTTAAGAAGTAAAAATTATGGAGCAAAATTATTTTCCCCACAAGTTAGTCCTTGTTATATGGCAATAAGTTGAGTTAAAAGAAATAGCAAACGACTATATTCTTTATAAAGTGGCAAGCTCTTAAAAAGTATAAAATATTTGAGAATTGGAAATTTTTAAATTTTAACCCATCAGAATGATTAATATTTTAAGCAATGGTATTTATTGCTTTTGCATCACTTAACACAGTGAACTTTCTTTCCTGCAGAAAAGGATATTAAAGTGAAACAGATACTTGATTTAGAGACGTGATTAACCTTTGCCCGTTCGGACACAAGTCTGAATTTGTTCCATCGACCAACATCGCCTTAAATCGGCACAGAGCTTAAAGGGATTTGCAAAGATGTGTGTTTCGGCTGAATTTGGTACTTAAACAGAAGTGAAGGTCTTAAACTTCCTTACAGACGTTGTTTCATGTACCTTTTTATGCTTTTATGCCTTTTTAGCAGAAATACGGCCAAAATAATCTTGCCCTCCTCTGAATCCTTCACGGTTACACCACGCTTTCGAAATGCAACTAAATCGTTCGGACGAACAATCTTTTTAAAAGACACTAAATCTTGATTTCCTTGAAAAACCCAGCATCTGATGAACCAAGATTTCCCATGGTGACTGTTTGCACTGTTTACGAACTGCCAAGTCCATGTTCTGTCTCAAACTCAATAATTTGTTTTTGGAGGCCTTGCAAATCCTGTATGCTCCCTTTAAAAGGGCTTCATGATTTTAAGAAAATGTTTCCGCATCAGACAGTCGTACCGCTAGCTGAGTGTGTGTGCATCAAATTTCTAAAAACCTCACAAAACAAACTGTGCAACTAATATACATATAATATTACATAATTTGAAAACAAGCATATAAATTTTCAATTAAACTGATTATATATAAAAAAATATTGGGATAGTTTTACACGTACAACTCCTGATTGTAAAGCTAGCACCTCTATTTCAATAAGGAAGAAATATAAAGTATTAAAGAAATAATCAAACTTTGATCACAATACATGTATCGTAGATTGTTGTAAATCCCATTTTGTAATAGGGCTCAGCGCTCGTGACGTCACATTAAGAAGTTCGGACAAACAAGTCGCACATTGCCCAATAATTAACTTACTTGTAAACGTAGTGATATTTGTCCGCACATCCGGGTAACTATAGCTGTCGATATAAAGGGCGTATTCTATAAATAGCTTGAGCGCGGAGCCCTATTGAGTTCATCAGCCTTGTGATGAATGTGCACCCAATGCCAGAAAACTGTCGTCTCTGTGGTGACAGGCTGAGTGAGCACACACTGCCCGGAACATTGAGTTATCGGCTCTTCTAAGAGCCACACTCTAGATCTGTCTCAAAGAATTTAAAGCATGGTGTCACCGCAAATATCCTACATAGTGAACCCACAATGCAAACCCTTAAAGAAAATGCTAGTTTTAAGCTTGCAGCAAGCTTATTATTAAAGGTTGTGGCAAGCTTAAAGAAGCTTGTACTTACTTCTGAAAGCTCCTGGCAAGCTTATGCAAGCTTACCAACAAGCTTGCGGCAAGGTTGTGTTGATCATATGCAACCTTCACATCACATTCGACTTTGTTCAGCTGCTAGACAGTAGATAGGAAATCTGGCTAGCGTAACATTTTTATCCCAAAGATTTAGATATGTAGCAAACACCAACAATGCAGTAAACCTGAGAAAGCATAATTTTGCAGTGCCATCAAAACTTAGAAGAGCTTTGTATCTGTAGGCTGGGGTCGATTTCACAAAGCCCTATGATCGATCATAACTTACGAAGGATAACCCATCACATCTACAATGCATCATAAGTCGTAAGATTGACAGTAAGTTACGATGAGTTTGGTGAAATTGACCCCTGGAGGGAATACAACAAATCCCCTCATGGAAAACACCTTCAACATCTTCAATCACCGGAAATGTATACCATAGAAGAAATGCATCATTCAGCAAAAATTACACACAAAAATCAAACATTGTTTCTACAATCAAGGCTAGTACGGGGAGACGAAAAGCGTAACAAATTTGGAGTAGGGTTTGAATTTTGAAAAATGGAGAAGAAAAAAGTATCAAAAGGAAAGTCCTTCCCGCAATGTCATTCTGGGGTCAAACAAGTACCGCAAGCCTTGAACTTAATGGAGGCCATTGCCTTCGTTGCCCTGGTTCTTGGCCTTGGTGCCCCTTCAAATGTTTCCCTGGACATTATGATCTTTCCAATGGAAGTGCCCCTTGCAATGGAAAAATAGCCTTGCCCCTTTCAGAACCAAATTCAAGGCCTGGTACCAGTACATGAATCCTCTGCCCGGACGTCAAGGTACATTTGACACCCAACTTGGAAAAGTGACGTCACTTTCAAAGAGTCACTTAATCTGTCGTTCTTGATCTTCACGTCTCAATTGCTCAAACATTTCATACTGGGATAAACTTTACAGAAATGGATGGAGGACATAATCAAACCAGAAACAAGCCCAGGCACACTAGAGCTCTTCTTACCACAAGGCCATTGAGTGAGGACTCCAAAATTAGGACTCCTAACATTCTTCAGCAAACACTTTAGCAGCTCTATATATTAAAAAACAAAATGGCCTCTTAATAAACTTTCCCCAGTCCGTCAGACGAAACAAAGACACACAAAAACATTGCAATAATCCACTATAAAAAAGAGTATTCTGAAGCAATATTATATATATACACCGGTATTTACACCAAAAAATTGATTATCTGTACAAAGGAGATTTAAATATTTCTGGAAAAATATGAAGAATTATAAATTTTTCAATACAGGTCTGCACTATATTTTATTTCAACCTTACAAAAATGTACAAATACTTCATAAGAATGCAGCCATGTGGTATTTTGTTATCAACCGTTTTATTTTGTTTCTCGTTTTTGGTAAAATACTACACACTAGTGTAAATTATTCTTCCAATCTTTGAAGGAAGATTTGCACCAATAGGCTACACGCGAGCGCGACAGAACCTCATCAGTCAGTTTGGTGCCACGACACCGGCATCCACGTAAATAACAGCGCAGTAGTTCAGTTTAGTCTGGTGCCTGGATGGGTTGAGCAAGTTCCCACTGGTAACCATATCCGCATGCTGCACTGCCTTTTATCCACAGCTGGTACTCGACTCTAGGCTCCTTTTGATAGGGAACCAGACCTTCAAACGATTGTCGATGGCAATAACGGTTCCTTTTATTTGTGGGGCCTGTTTCTTTCGCCGCGGATCTTGGTCGCCATATTTGATCTTGCAAATCCATGTCCCAGGCAGGATACCGTAAAATGTGATCCGGAACAGCTTTTGCGCGCAGGATCACTGATCGCGTTCTTGAAACAACCAGGCCCTTGTTCGTTGAACTCCAGTGAAGTACAAGTTGCACAATCACGTCCTTCGAGGCTCTAGTTTGTGAGAGTGCTGGGTTAGTACTCGCTGGTTGTCTATCACCCGAAGATTCCTGAATGACAAGGGTGGGGAGGGGGACAAATTCACTAAAATTGTTAAAAACAAGTCCCAATCATACAAAGAACATCCAGGATTGAGAAAGAACTATCAGATAACCGACAATCCCTCTTGAGCCTGAAACCAGTAGGCAGAATGTTGATTTCATTGATCTTGGAGTTGCCGCAGAGATCGTTCCTGCTAAAGACAAAAACAAAGAAAACCCTTTCTGGAAACGTCTGCTGCCACTTTGGCTACAGCTCAAGCCTCGGATCCATTTCATTTAATATTTCTTAAGACGAACAAAGATAATTGAGTATTGGGGTCACCACCAACATAGGGCTGGATGGCTCAGTTGGTAGAGCGCAAGTACGGTATTCAGGAGGTCGCCGGTTCGAATCCCGCTCCAGTCAATTTTTCTTTGTTCACTTTTCAATTATTAAGAGACACGTATCCAAAATAGAGGCTTTTGGATGAGCCAGGCAGCAGACACTCTGTTTTGAATGCGAAAACAGAACTTTGGCTTCAACGATAAACCACAAACTGTATTTCTAGCTCTAAGAAGTGAAGGTTTCGGAACAGCCCTAAGATGTGAAGACAGCTAGCCAACGCAAATACGCATGTCGGCTGGCTCCTGCAATTCCACTTGACAAGTCCAGTTGAGCATCCACTTAACCTAGCTTGGGCAAAATAACAGTACAACACTTCATAACAACAGTTCTATTCCTACTTCCTGCAATTATTTCTTCCTTTTTACTTACATCTTAGGCCCACTACTGACAAATCGTACCCGTGGAATTTCAGCAATTCCGGAAGAAAAAACCTGTTTGGATAGGATAAGCTTACCTGACATAATTTCTGATTTCACTGATGTTTTTGACTGGAGGCGGCGGGTCCATGGTGAACGGTTCGCTGCGACAGTACTTGATGGTTCGTATCGTAGATGCAATCATGTGCTACGAATAAAGAGAACCCAGAACGAACAAAAGAACATAACGCAATTATCAGAACGTGCTTTGAAAAGTTGAATGCTTTTTCAAAGGCTGACGTTTCGATCCTAGCAGGATGATCCTTCTCAAAGGCTCAAAATAGAATCAGAACACCTCATTGCCTCACCATTTTCTCAAAGTTGACCAGACCGTCGAAGTAGGTCTTGTTTCCTTCGTGGGTGAAGGACATGTCCTTGATGGCCAGTGGCATGAAGGGGATCATCGGAGGCTGCATCTGGGAGACTGAAAGACGGTAGACGCGGTGGTTGCGGGAGGGATCCATCGTTGCCTCAAACTCAGCGTACGTCTTCTTGAATCGGCTGGGAAGTTTCTGATAATCAACCACATGAGATTAAGAGTTTAGTACTTCAACAATTGAGCCCAGTTGACTACATCGAGTCTTGTACGAACTTCAATGTCTACCAAGAGAACTACGGACACATGAGGTGTTTACGAAACGGTGGCTCTGGCTCCATCTCTGCCATCCTATATGCTGAAAATATAGGTTGTGGTTTTTCATTGAAGCCGAAGCTCTGTTTTCCTTTTCAACCAGAGAATCTACTTCTGAACTGCAGCCAAAAGCCTCTTTTTTGATACTCGTAATTATAGAATGGATTCACGAAATGGAGCCAGAGCCTGAGCCTCCTTTTGTAAACCTCCTCAGTGTCCAAGGATGAATTTTAAAGACTGGTAGGAGGGATATGAAGTTCAGGATGAGAACAAACGGCAAACAAAATACAAATTCTCACCTCCCATGTCTGCGTGAGTCTGCAGACTGCAATATTGCTCAATCCCATGACGATGGCAAAGAAAGAATTCATGTTCTGATATTCCTTGCAGCTGATTGAGAGAAGAGAGACAAGTTAACTATCAGCCGATGAGCAAGCGGTGGGTGTATGTGCTACAAACTCAAAATCCCTTGGATATAATTGCACGGATTTTTGTTTTCGAACCAGGACACATGGATCTAGGATGCTTGCATGTTTCCTTCACCAACACACTCCGTCTCAAACCTGCCTGGGATAAAGGTGGGTCTGATTGGACTTCAAGTCCTTAAAAGAAGGTTGATGCTTCTACTTACTATGCGGCAATCTTGATGAATTTCCTCAGTAGCTGAACCCGCTTACTGACGTTATTGGTAAGGCAAAGCTCTGTGACGACCCAAAACTGGACCTCGTTGAAGCGCCGAAGGAACAGGTCCAAATTGGCCGTGATCTGACCAAACTTCTGTCGTCCAAACGTGTGGTAGACAAACTCAAACTGTAATCAATGAAATCAAAAGACACGTCAACTACAACAAAGACCAAAGTTGGATTACAGAAGCAGCAGAGCCTGAGAATAGCCCAGGCCTGTCCAGGCTTTTCAGTGGCAGGGCCTGGTCAGTTCCCTAGCTTAGGATGTCTTCTCATATCCTTAGATCTCTGGATGCATCTCATGAACCTTTCACATCCTCCTTGTACATTCCTCTCTCTATAGCCCTGTCCGCACTGGACTGTTTTTTCCCGGAGGTTTCACCGAGCCGATGGGTAAATGAAAAATGGACAAATATTACCTGTGTCTGCACTTGGACTTCCGAATCACGTAACTTAGCTATGCACACACGGACGAATTACCGAGCTGTCAATACTAGACTCATGAGAGTATCCGACTCGCACTGTCCGCACTGGACTCTCGGGAAATGTGTCTCAGGAATTCTTTCTTGGCAGAAGTTGGCCAGTAGAAATGCCCGCACAGGTCGGGAAAAGTAACTGAGAGGAAGACTTCCTGAGACATCCATACTGGACCCAGCGTCTCCGTAACTTTTCCCCCAAAAAGTCCAGTGCGGACAGGGCTTATCTCTATAATCTAATTCTGTTGGCGATCTTACCTCATGGACACAGTTGAAGAGCTCCCAGTCGTACAGTGTCATCTGATAGGCTACCTCCTTGGACCCCATCAACTCAAAGATGGCAAATGTGGTGTCGGACGGTCCCTCTTGCTCTGGGATTGGTGTCTGCGATCGGAGAAGGAATAATTACAACAACTATGTTACATCTTTCTCAGGGAGATTGCTATCAGTGTGAACAATGCTGTATACTATTCCTAGCATCTAACAACCTCCCCCCCCTAAAAGGGTAAAATTAACAAAACTTTGAAAAGTGAATAAAATCATTTGAGGTATTAAAACCCAGTGCAAATGCCATGGAAATGTAAATGAAATTTGGTATTATCAAATTTTGCAAGTAACACGAAAAGCAAAATACTCTCTAAATTTGTAATGTGATTATTTGTTCCCAAAGTAATTTATGGCCTTTAACGGAAATCTTGTGAATCCCCAAAACAGGCATTTTTAGTTACCAAGGCATCCAGGTGTTCCCGTGGCGACACAAATATACGACCGTTGAGAGAGAGCCCAGCCGTGACACAAATATCGTTCTCCTTGAATAAGATTCGCTCTGTCAATCAAGCACATCATTGAATAAATGAATGAATACCTGTCAAACTGTAATCAGTCAAACTGTAAGATTTATAATACCCCTTCTCTGGATAAATTTCATATAAAGGAATTTCACATGATTTAACACGGGCTGCGCATATCCACATCAAAACCGTGGCCTGCTGAACTTTGGCTGTGCTGCTGCGGCCGCTCGACACAGTGCAGTCTGCATACATGCATGTTACACGAGCATCATACTCTCAGCTCAGGTACGGGTTGGTATGAGTTGACCTGCTTCGCTCTAGCAGACCATGAAAGTGGACAGCACCGGACACAGACACTACTTTGTTTTAAAATGCAGAAGTTCACAGATTGATTCTTAACAAATTTTGGGATCCCTCTATTTATCCCTGAAACTCTTTCTTGCACACCATAGAAGCTTTTGTTAACTAATCACAAACAAAAAAAGCCTTTGAGGATCAAAACGTCAGGCCCTCCTAGCTCCAATTAAGAAATGCAAGCAGTTAAACCTAAAATACACAACGTTAAACAGAGCAAGGAGGGCCTGCCGTTTCAATCCTGGCACATTTTTCTCAAAACCTGAAATGAGAGAAATACCAACCAGAACACACAGGTTGCAAAATACAGACCCATTTCAGACCTATTTTTCCGTTAATGACATAAATTTCTGAGCCCCTAAGATACAACCTGCCATTTACAATCAGGTATTATCAAATTCTAAAGGAAATATCAAGACAGCTGCAAAGAACGCATACGTCCTTCAAACGATGTTTCAAATTTTTGAAATTGTTTTTAGTACCTGCAGTCGATCTAATTTCACATAGCACCAAGTCCTCCCCCAGACACATTTTCTCCGACACGGATCGAACAATAGCACCCGCCGTGGTATTCATTGGAACTCGTAAGGTTGTGTAGGTATGATCAGCACAGTATACCTTGAAGATGTCTTGAGAACGAAAGAAAAGAACCATTTCACAAATAAATAAATGACAACAGTTTTAAGCTGTACATTATCTATGAAATATTTAAAAGTATGGGAAATTGGCCAGGGTTCAATTTCACAAAACATATTCTAGGGGCAGAATTAAAGATATATGGATCCCCCATAGCATTAACGAGTTATGGCTGATCAAGCTCCATGGAGATGGATCTGAACAAATGGCTATGGACACAACTGTTGCTATTAGGGCAACAGGGCCCAATTTCATGGAATCCGTTAACACGGTTAGCAAAAATTCTTCGCTTACGTTAGCAAACTTTTTTTGGTTATGGTTAGCGTATTTCACGGAAGAGTTTTCTTTCAGTTTTTTTTTTTCTTTCAGTTTTTCTGCAGAATGCATATAACAGCGCTTTAGCAGAAAATAATCACGGTATACCCTATTACGAAAGACTTGCTTACGGATTACATGAAATAAATTTCACGCAAAGCAGTGCCAGTAAGGGGCCGTCCATAAAGTACGTACGCACGAAATGCTGACTTTTTTGACCCCCCTCCCCCTCTGTACGCATGGCGTACGCAGTGGTCCCAACCCCCCCTCCCCCCCTGTACGCATACGCATTCCACATAAGGTTTTTCACTTCTCGTGGTCCCTTGCTTTAGCATCATTAAAATGTCACCGTAATCCGGGCCGGTACCGTAATTGGGACGTCGCCTTCAAATTCTGGAATGAATGACTAAAGTTTAACAGGTTTTTATACATTTACATAATGATTTTACTATTTTTTATCATGTTGAATAAGCAAAAAAGGAAAAAACAAAACAATCCCGGTGCTTTTTTCATGTTTTTTACCTCTCTTTTCGCGCGATAATGCTATGCAAATTTTTCGTTTGCGTACGGTACGCATTGGCCTTAACCCCCCCTCCCCCCCTGTACGCATGGCGTACGCATCGGTGACAACCCCCCCTCCCCCCCTTCGTGCGTACGTACTTTATGGACGGCCCCTAAGCACAAAAACAGGCTGTAACGGATTCCATGAAATTGGACCCTAGGTGTCTGTCTCCCAGCCATTTGTTTTAAACTCTTACTTTCATCTGTTGCTTTGATGGGTCTTCTTCGTGGCGTGTCGTCTTCCGAGCGATGAAACTCTCCTAAACCCTGTATGTAACAGAAATGACAAACGTAAAATTTATTTACGGACTTACACAGCTGGCATTCAGCCAGCTTTAAGTCTAATATTAAGATTTAGAGACCCCATCCTTCCTCCTTATAACAACCTCCCCTCTAGCATTTTAGCCTAAAAACGTCCAAAATCCACCCAAATGTGATGTTATATGTCTGTGTGGCATAATATTCTTTGGACCTAGATGGCCATCTGTCCCTGTATAAAGTTACAGTACCCTTCTCCTAGCTTGAACCTACATGTGTAATAGGCCTTATTCACAGTGCATTCATCCTGCATTCAAAGCAGTGCAATCAAACCGAGGCTTGCATTCAAAATAGTCTGCTACCAAAGAATTGGAGTGCCGAAGGGTGTACAAGGAGGTGATAAAATGGATGCACCATGAATAAGGCCAATGCAGTCCTATATTCTTCCAAATCCTGCCATATACCAAGGAAAAAATTGAGGCAGATTTAGGGCAGGAGTTCTCCCATGTAAAGCTACTTTTAACAATTAGATGCTTTAATACAAGATGACCAACTACTATCAAATATTTACGAAAATAAGAATTTACGAAAAATGTGCATGCAGATGTGGTACCAGTCCGCAGTGGTGACCAAACAATACTTAGCAACAAGAGCAACCATTTTAAACTATATCCACCAGCAATTCATATAAGAACAGGGGCCAATTTCATAGAGCTGCTTAAACACAAAAATAATGCTTAAGCATGAAAAGTTTTCCCTGATCAAACAGGATCACCTACCAAATTGTCATGTGATGTTTACTGCTTTTGACTTGAATTTGACCACTGTTTGCAGAGCATAACATTCACAAGGAGTTCTGGCTGGCATACTGATTTTATTTAACAAGTTTTTTGGTACTTAAGCAAATTTTGGTGCTTAAGCAGCTCTATGAAATTGGCCCCAGAATATATGTAGAAAAATCACAATTAAAAAGAAAAAGTACAAAGTTTCAAGCAAGCAAACATAGACTAACGTTACGGATGATAATATCAAACATCTCAGTGCCGGGATATCCAAGGATACTCTGGAACCAAAAAAAGAAGAAAATTTCGCAACATAATATTCACAAATACTACCACCACTTGAAAGAAACTTTACTGCATGCTTAAAAAGACAAATATCATACAATGTGCTTGGATTACACCAAAAGATAATCGTAATCTTTAAAGGCCATATACAACATTGGTAACAAACCAAAGCAGAAATGTTCAAAGATTTACATATACAGTAACTTTAATACAGGGTATAAAGACAATAATGGTAGAAAAATACTGTAAAACTTTCCCTGCCTAAAATTGCTGTATTTATATCCAGAAAAGAGTACAACACCAGAACATTTTTGATCTTCAAAAGATAAATAATGAGACAACTATTCCCTCACAATTTGACGTAACAATTGCAACAGTTTTTCGTCTTTTTCTACTGTTTTCTATGATAAAATGAGCTGAAAATTTCACAGGTTTGTTTTTATTCCATGACAAATCAAAATACGAGCAGCCTGCAGCTGCTCTGCCACCATTACCAATGTTGCACATGGCCATTTACACAATGTGATAAAAATAAACAATTCTCCGTGCTTTTATGCTTTTATTCATGACCTGCAAAATCTGAGAAAAATATATTTGAAATGAGAATATTTCAAATAAAGGCAAACACACTTCAACAACACTATAATATTTCTTCACTTTGAGCCAGTTAAAGAGTATCAAATGCAACAATTTTTACACACACATACATGCACAAATATCCAATAAAGATACAACAAAGAGCAAGACAACAAGATCACAAAAAGGAACAATAAAAACATTATCTGACACCAAATGAATGGAAAATGGCATTACCACGAGCCAAATTTATGGGTATATTTTAACGGCCACTTTGTGTGCTGACTGTGTGAGTGATTTCTACCTCATATCACACTTACTACAGTCACCAGACAAGGGCATCTCACAAAATATAACAATTTTTATTTTTTTATTCTTTCCCATACTTTTTTTTTACGTCTCACAGACTTGACAATAAAACCTCTCAAAATGGCGGATGTTGCCATAGTTACCTGTCTCTGTACCTGCCATGTGTGGGCCTGCTCCTCCTCCATTTTGCGCACAAGATGGAGGACGCGCTCCAGATTGGCCAGCTCGTCCTGAAGACTGCTGTAGATGCGACAGTCATCGCAGATTGCTGAGAAGAGAGTCTAGCAGAGTACGAGGTTCAAGAATGGACTCAGGAATTAACTCAGTTTCAAAGCTAAGAATCTTCAAGATTCATCATAATTTCTTACATTGTTAAAAAGGCAAAGCCTAATTTGCATAACCAGTTGAATAGCTAGGGGTGGGGCACATCAGCATCAGGAGCCAATTTCATAGAGCTGTTAGGCACACAAAATTGCTTCGCACAAAATGTCTTGCTGAATAAAACAAACCACCATTGAAAATTCCATTTGATATTCATGGTCAGCAAACAACAGCCAAAGACCAATTGCAAGTGATACACAACACATGGCAATTTGGTTGTTAATCCTGTTTTTAATAAGACAGAAATGTCAAGGTTAGCAAATTTGAATTTGTGCTTAGCAGGGATATGAAATTGGCCCCTGGTGGGAGGCTACCAGCTTTGGTGTGTCAAGTAATTTGGGTTTTTAATACAAATTTCTGTTTGCCTCACTCACTCACTGCAGTTGCACAGCTAGTCTTTTAATCGTGAGGGGCACTAATTAAGGGCCTGTTTGTTTCAGGCACGAAATCAGTGATTCTGCTGATCCAGATCCCATTTTACCGTACTCTGAGCTCTGCATGGGATGTGGATCTGCAAGATCACTGATCGGGTGTCGGAAACAAACAGGCCCTAGATATTTGGGGAAGGGGGACATGCTATGCCACTCTTTTCTCTACTGATGTTACGCCGTTACCTCAACAAACGACGTAATTGTAGGATCTTCCTGGAAGGCCGACCCCGCAATGACGCTCCACTGGCACACCAATCGGATGACACGACGTTTGTTATTTACAATGTAACCGATTGTCTCCTGTTCGGTGCCCTGTACGATGTCTGCATGATAAGTGAGCAATGTTAAGGAATCTGAAACAAACGTGATGAACAAACTGGCATGCCTGAAGTGGTTTTGAAGATTTTGAACCTGAAACAAAGATGATACCGTCAGGAATTGAGGACTGTAAAGCCATTCAGGGGTTGATTTCACGAAGCCCTGTGATAAATCGTAACTTGAGTTAAGAAGGATAACCCATTGTAGGAGGCATATCCTATGTAGGGCTGCAATGCATCGCAAGTCCTACGATTGATAGTAAGTTACGATGAGTTTGGTGAAATCAACCCCAAGGTCTTTGGTCGACTAGAGAAAGCTTGAGTGTAAAATTTTCAGTAGTTCACAAATGGTCCGCCATCATCTAAAAATCCACACATGAACACAATGAAGTGATGATTCTCGCAGATACTGTAGTTGTCAGCAATTTTCTGCTTTGATACTTTTTCACAGATAAACACAATGACATCACGTGACTTTGATCACCTTTCTTCTTGTCTATTTACTACCGCGATGAACAACACTTTCCTTTGTAGACATTCATGTCGATAACCATGGAAACTAAGCCCCTTAAGTTGGTTCCAAAATAGTCAATTAGTAGACTAGTTTTGCATCAAAGGTAGGTTTGTGGTGACACCATGTAATCTCTTCTGTATAAGTGTGTGGTTCTGAGAAGAAACGGTGGTATTATGCCAATGTTCCGAACAGTGTGCTCTGTTCGTCTTCAGGAGAGTGACTGGTGTAATACCACCGGTTCTTCTCAGAACCACACACTCTCACAGAAGAGATTACATGGTGTCACCGCAAACCTACCTTCTTTTAGTACTTGCACCATGCATAGCTTCAAGATTTATTGAGTTTGCATCAAGTTAGTCAAACTATACAACATAGAAAGGCTGATATAACGAACACAGAGAGATCCAAACACATTGTCCATTGTAGTTGCAATTGGTTATAGTGATTTAAACAACAAGTTGGGAGCCAAGAGAGATGTTCGACAGGATGTCCTTCGTTATAGCGGTGTTCCACTGTAGTCCTTTTACAGACTTGCCAAGGGGTTAAAAGGATATTGAGAGAGCAAGGCGGGGCACAGGACTTTGCTGGACATGAAGACGACGTGCGTCAGGAGGAAGTCCTCCAAGAACGTGTCTGTCTCATCCTGTTTGCTGTCAATCCTCGTCTCTAGGATGTGCTCCAACATCTTCTCGGGGTTACCAGCCATGACAGAGTACCTGCCAAGTTAATAAACAAGAGGCTAGACTCAAAGAACGAAGCGTAATGAACGAAGACCCAACCAAACAAAAATTGCTTCGGTGTCGTTTCAGCTTGGTTTCGGAGACTGATTCAGACTGAAAGAAAGAAAATAACAGGAACATCTCGTGGGATGACTCATTGGGGAGGGATGTGAATAAAATAATCACACAGACTCGAAACAGCACCAACTACGGTTTTCTTGATGAATTCTACTCAATGGTCTGAGGAGGTGGACAGGGTCGGCTACAAACATCAACTCCGGATTTTTCTGAACTACGGGGAAGTACTACTCTCTACTTACCAAACTGAACAAGAATGTTGATGACTAACTATGGGAGGGGACGTGGGGGATGAGGGTAGGGGTACTTGGTATACACGGGCGATACAAAAGTGTGTCATCCAGAGGAAGGTATCTAAAAATTTAAAAACAGTATGTCCGCTCTCTAAGGAACATTTGTCAGGCCAATACGAACTATGGCAATCCTAGCCAATCTGAAAATTGTATTCACTTCAGACAGAGGGCTGGATTTCACAACGCAAGAAGGGCCTGTATGTTTCAGGCATGCGATCCGTGATCCTGAGCGCAAAAGCTGCTCCGAATCGCATTTTAACCCCAAGATTAGTCTTCTTGAGTTGTCTGATTTGCCATAGTGATTTAGTATTGTGACATCACACTTTGCTTGCTCGATTTTGGGCAATTCCAGCGTAACGGACATGACAATTACACAGTTTTTGTCTTATTCAGAGGATCACAAAGTAGGATTGGCAGTTTTCATTTTTGCAAACAATTTTAATTAGGCTTATCAGACACATTTAACTATCAGTGACATATGTAGTCAATTTTATGTAATTTCATGAAACAGTTGTAGAGAAAACACACTTCTTGTGACTGTAACGGACATGACACCAAATTTCACTTAGTGTCATGTCCGTTACGGTCACAAGAAGTGCATTTTCTCTACAACTGTTCAATGAAATTACATACAACTTACTACATATGTCACTGATAAGCCTAATTAAAATTGTTTGCAAACTGCCAATCCTACTTTATGATCCTCTGAATAAGGCAAAAACTGTGGAATTGTCATGTCCGTTACGCTGGAATTGCCCATTTACATTTTAGGATCAGACTTTGAATTGAGTTGAATTTTCTTTGGGCACTCTCGGCTTGAGATTGTGAAAAGGCAGCATCCCATTATATGAATTCGTAATTGGTTTCAGCTTTAACTCATTGTCATTTCGTCCAACAAGATGGCAACAAGATCAAATCAACGCAAAGGCTATATTCCAGCAAGAATCACTGACACTCATTTCATGAGCGTTACATACAAACAAAAATGCTAATCAGTGGACAGGTTGCTAAATTAAGGTGACCAGACATCCCCGATTTACGGGGACAGTCCCCGATTTGACAGTGCCGTCCCCGATGAAAAATTGTCCCCAAAAATGTCCCCGATTCGACAAAATGCCCCCGAAAATTCTAATTGTCCTAAATAAAAAAAAAACTGAACACAAATGCTATGCTGAAAAAGATCCATTCTTCAGAGAAGTATGCGAAGACAACCGCCTAAGACATGTAAGTATGTAACCCACTCATGTCAACTGGACAAGATGTTCACAGATGCCACTATTTAGCATGTAAGCACCATCTGGATTCAAACATTTTTCAAAATTATACCCTCCCCCAGGACACAGATCACTGTCCCCGGATCATCAACAAAAATGGTCACCTTATGCTAAATAGGTTAAAAATTTAAACCAAGGTTAAAAATAATGAAAGATGTTGTAGAGTCGACTTGTAATATAATAATAATCTTAATAATAAAACCAAAGAGAGTTAATAACATTTTCAATTAAACAAATATGACAGTTAAACAATATCAGACAAAGGAAAACAATGGATTGGACAGAAAACAAAAGAGGGAAGGTCCCGAAAGAAAAGTTATAGGAAAAAAAGGAATAAATTCTCAGTCAGAATTAGGGAACTAAAAGGGACAAAAACTGAGAATAGACAGGGCAGGAACTTAGTTGAGATGCAAGGTTTATAATTTCTCCCTTAGCGGTAAAAAGATGATAATTGAAAGGTTTTCCGGGAAATATCAGGGGACGCAATTATTTTCATTCTCCTTGCCAAGTTCCTGCCCTGAAAGAAATTATTACACTGGAGAGAAAAGGAAAAAAAAAAGTGGGAAAAAATTTCTTCTGTCAATTATTTTATATTTTTTTACATACAGGGTAGGATGCTATACATATCAACTGAGAGAAAATATGGATATGTAAAAAAGAAAAAGTTGACGTGTAATAAATAAAAAAAATTCTAAGAACGGGTCCAATTATCAGCTGAAGTATTCTATACTTTGAGAAAAATCAATTCTTCACTGATTCTTTGGGCCTGGGCCCAATTTCATGGAATCCATTACGACCTATTTTTGTGGTTATGGGTACTGCTATGCGTGAAATCTACTTCGTGGAATCCGTAAGCAAGACTTTCAGTTAGCGAAGAATTTATAGGGTACCCGTGACCATTTTCTGCTAAAGCGCTGTAATATGCATTCTGCAGAAAAAACCTTGCTTACCGTTACCAATAAGAAAACTCTCCTGTGAAATACGCTAACCATAACCCAACAAGTCTGCTACCATGAGCGAAGAATTTTTGTAAGCGGTAACAGATTCCATGAAATTGGGCCCTGTTTGTTCAGGCACGTGATCAGTGATCTTGCAGATCCACGTCCCATAATGCAGGATACATTAAAATGGGATCCGGAGCAGCAGGAGCACAAATCGCATGCCTGAAACAAACAGGCTGTTTCGCTTCAAAATAGATTTCTCGCGACAAGGACAACAACATGCTTGTTGCTAGGCGTGGCACATTTAATTATTCAGCGGCAAAAAACAAAAACAAAAATAAATAAATGAAATAATGGAAGACGTTGCTGGAATCACAGCGTGCATCTTACCCACGGCGGTATGGGCACACCTCTCCGGGATTTGTGCAAGTGCCGACAGAATAACTGAGAAGATGAGAGATTGTCAAATCCCAGTGACAAACGACAGTGAAGAGAGAGGAGAGAGTGAGGCGGAATAGATTAACGGATCTAATCCAGATCAAGCAACATGGATTATGAGATTAGCATGGATAAAGATGACATGGGATTAAAGAAACAGGACACTGAATGACGGTGGATCAAGCCAGGCTAGGAGAGAGAAACGCATTTTGAAAGAAATTTGACAAATGTGGACAATCACACAAAGACAACACATGATGATACAAACCAATATGAACAAAATAATTTGTAACAAAACAAAAAGACTCGGAATTCATTTTAAGCAAAAGCTTCCAAATTCATTCATTTAAACGATCCTTCCAAATATGGCAAAAAGAAGGTGCACATAAAAAGTGCAATGGAAGAAGAAGCAAAAGACTCAAAGTTTATGAGTGGTTCGCAGATCAAATAAACATATGAAAATTAACAGCAATATGTATCCGTCAAAAAGGACAGGGAAACGATACAAGGCCAACATGAAAATAACAATAGGAAAATCTTGATGAAACATAAGACAACAGCGACTCTTACATGACAAAAGCCCAGTTGAAATGCAGACAAACAAAAAGACAGACTAACAAGCAACAAAAACAAACAACATTGTCATGGCAAAACTGAAATGAGTCACAATGACAATAGGAAGCGACGTTTGAATGAAAATGTGTCAGATATATCAGCATCATGCAAGAGCTCTTTGCTGCTTTTTATAAAAGATTGCCCAAATTAATTAAGCCAACAGCAAAAGAATCTAGACCTTAGACAAGCAAGGAAGTCATGTACAATGAATAGAGAGAAATAAACTTGTGCAATATGGCAATCTGTTTGAAAGATCGTTTGAACAGGCCATCACAAAGTGAGTGGAAAGTCACCAGAGGTCGATTTCACAACACCCTACGACCGATCGCAACTCGAGTTACAAAAGGATAACCCATCGTATCCTACGACTTCTACGTAGGACTGCAATGCATCATAAGTCCTACGATTGATAGTAAGTTACGATGAGTTTGGTGAAATGGATCCAAGGTGTCGTCAGCTCGTCCGCCAATTCGGAAGCCAATTTTCTCAAATTTCTATCGACGGAGTCATCTCATGTTTCGGCTCGCACGAGGACAACAGACATCCAAAATATTGGATGCTATTAGAGAGCTCTATCACTCCAGAGGTCGATTTCACCAAACTCATCGTAACTTACTATGAATCGTAGGAATTATGATGCATTGAAGCCCTACGTGGGATACGCCCCCTACAATGGGTTATCCTTTGTAACTTGAGTTACGACTGATCGCAGGGCTTCATGAAATCGACCCCAGCTCAGTTCAAAAGGAACAGGTACTCTCAATTTAGAATTCGTAAAACTTTCCAACCAATTTGCGATGCTTGATGAAAGCTGATGGCGTTAGCGTGAATTAGAAAGTAAACTTGACACAGCAAGCTACAGGCCTTTGTAAGTTTTAAACCTGAAATCATAAGAAAGTATATAAGACAGCAACAGTGTGGTCAAGGTGTAGGATGACATTGTACGGACAAGCACCACATACTTGTAATGTATAGGGGCACCATCCAGTCTCTGGCCACTATTGGTGGGTATCTTCTCTAGCACCAGCACGTCTTGACCGTGCTCCTTCAAACGCACTGTGTTTGCTTCAACATCCTGCACCAACAAGAAAGAAACAAGTGGTCAAACGACATATCCTTAAAGGTAGTATCATACTTTGGTAAGAAACCAAAACAGAAATGTTCACAGATTTATGTATAACTTACAGGGTATGAATATGGTGGTGGTAGAAACATACCGTTAAAATGTTTCTGCCTGAAATGGTGTATTTATCCAGAAATTAGTAAAACAACGACCGGAAATCTTTTTGATCTTTTAAAAGATGAAAAATAAAAGAGAAAAGACTTAAAAAATACTGTGGCTGTTTTTCACTGTTTTCTCAAAAAGTGGGCAACGTATGGGACTGAAATTTTTACAATGACTTTGACTGAATCTTCCTTGATATTTTTGCCCATGAATCTGTATTTGTTTGACAAAAACCAAAGTATGATATTACCTTTAAAAATAACACCAATACGTCAAAAAAAAATTCATAAACTTGCAACTGGTTTAGAGATCAGGCTATCGGTGCATCACAAGTAACATATCCCCAGATTCTATCAAAATCAAACTTCAAGGGCCCTGGATGATTAGTGAACATACAGCATCTTTATAATCAATTGTCCTCTCCCAAAAAACAAAAACAAACAAACAACAACAACAACATAGAACCACAACAAACACAAAAGAAAAACAGAAACCAAACATTCAAACAAACCTATAATCATTCCTTTTTTCATTGAAAATTTAACAAAAAATTCAATTGACTGGAGCGGGATTCGAACCGGCGACCTCCTGAATACCGTACATGCACTCCACCAACTGAGCTACGCAGCCCTACGTAGGTGGTGTCCCTAATAGTCAATTTTGTTTGATTACATTTTTTTTAAGAAGAAGAATGACTTTGTAAGGAATCACATAATTCCTGCTTGATTTTGTTCAATTCAACGTAGCTGCATTATTTTGTCGTCGTCGTTTGTTTGGTTTGGTTTGAGCAACAAAGAGTTGTATCTTGGCAGATTCAGGATAGCTCCTCAGGGCCATAACGTCAAACATCAGATGCTAATGTCAACTTAACTTACCCGGAGTATTCGGTTGAAGTCATCCTTGTCAACTCTCAGAAGATGGCAATTGTCTTCCCTTAAGACGATAGAGGCAGCCCTGGTGGAATCATTCACGAGGGCCAGCTTCCCAAAGTCGTCGCCCTCATGAAGCGTGCAGACCACGCCCTTGCCGTAGATGACGACGTTGACCGAGCCCTTCAGAATGATGTACCACGACTTGCCCTCATCACCTTGATTGAACACTGCAAAACAAGGCAAGTAATTTGACTTGAAGTGGCTTCAGGTGACCACAAAGTATATTTACAGCTGGAAATCATGTCATCGTCAATGGTCTGTTCTTTGACAAGAAGAGTCGTCTAAAATACCTGACTCTCTCTTAAGGACGGCCAGAGTACACTGACCAGAAGGTTAAGTCAACTTCTCACCAGTTCTTTTCAGAACCACACTTCTAGACAAAAAGTTACATGGTGTCTCCGGAAACCTTCCTTTTTTATGTTACTTCCACCATGCAAAGCTTCAAATCCCACTTAAAATACTGACAATATGTTACCCTGCCACAAACAAGCGAGCTCTATTTTTCAGGTCTCAGGTATTAGATTGGAGCACTGTTCAATATTCTAAATGTTGGTCTTTGAATACCTAAACACACCGTGAAACAAACGTAACAGACTGCTGTAAACTGCTCATCAGCCAAAATAATGACCTGAAACTTATAAAATGCTTGGAGTTAGGAGGGCCTGACACATTGCGATCCTAGCAGGATCTTTATCAAAGGCTAAATAAAATGTAGTTTGTATTATTAAAGTGATGCTTTCCTGCTCAGTTTTGCAGGTGTGTGAAGATCAAGCCTCATACTTACGGACTGTTCCCGCCTTTTGATGGGACTCGAAGACCAGGACACTGGCCAACTCCCTCTTGACCATCGTGGACAGGTGCGCCAGGGCCTTGATGTGCAGTAGCTCCTCATAGATTATCTCCAGATCATCCACCGATCGTTCCATCGCTCTGCATGAGAGGTCCAATCAGCA
The DNA here is from genome assembly GCA_963971285.1 of Astropecten irregularis. Taxonomy (NCBI): domain Eukaryota; kingdom Metazoa; phylum Echinodermata; class Asteroidea; order Paxillosida; family Astropectinidae; genus Astropecten; species Astropecten irregularis. The sequence continues at coordinate 16,477,109 of OZ020255.1, read as the reverse complement.
GGGACAAAGCGGAAACCAAACGATACAAACACAACAGTTATTCGGCAAACTCTGGCAAATGACACATAATTTTAAGTCCAACCAGAGCGATAATGTGTGTGTTAGTAGATACTTCAACTTCTTCCCTGTTGCAGATGGCATGGCAAATGGTATACACTGATCTGACGGCACGAAATACCATCCGCCATTACTGCGGTGTCCCCGCCCGCCTTTTGTGTGTAATACACAAATCCGACTTGCGATTCATGAAATTGGCCCTGCGGTGTATCAGGGGACATACAACCTGCAGTATAGAGTGCGGCGGAGCGGAAATTATTTTGTTGCCACTCAGTGAGCACAAAATGCGAATGGGACACCGCAGTAATGGTGAACGGTGTGTCGTGTCGTCAGATCGGTCTATACAGTTGAAACTTAGCCAAAACGGCAGTATAAGCATATGGGACTGTACACCTGACAATCACGTAGGCGGGTAAGGTACCCCTCAGTGGTGAGCTTGCCCAACGTTTGACGGCTACATTCCAAACCTCCACTGATCCCATTGTCAAGACTACATTCATGTAACGCAGAAGCTTGACGACTACCGGGGACAAAGATTAACATTTGCATAATGCAACGAACCAATCACATGAAGAAATGGTCCTTCAAAATCACTGTAAAACAAAACTAAACACAGTCTGAAAAAGGCTGAGTATTACTCTACAATCTAAGAGAAGAAACATATCATTCACAACTAAATTTTATTTTACAACTTGATTCAGCACAATACGATCAAATCAAGCGAGAAAGAAACAAAGGTGCTAATTATTATGCCATAAATTATTCAATTATTCACCGGGTGAAGAAAAAAAATTTGGTTGAACTGCTAAAATGAATGTAAAAGTTTGCTTTGTGTGTTGCTTAGTTCAAATCTATGCAAGTATGATTCATAAAATTATGTGGAGTCGTATTTCCATCGGTCGTTAAGTTCTTGTCGTTTCTTTCATTTTGTAGAAAACAAATTCCACAATGTATGACACCAGTGCAAAAACTAACTACTAACCATAACAACTTATTGTAAATCTCTTAATTTTTCCTCACAGTGACGGCCATTTTGCAGTTTTAGGAGTTCAAATCCTATAAACTTGACATAAGAAGGTCTCCTCATGCAACTTTTACATTGCAGATTTAACAGCATTTATCTGTAAATCTTTGAAAAATGTATATTAAAAGATGGTCACAATTTGGTTTTCTTGTCTTTTTGTAGCTAATTTTGGTTTTACTTCCATTATTAAACTGGCCTAAATCCATTTATCATCTGGCTTTTTTGTTGAGATAACCCAATTTTGATTTATTTCCAGCAGGGTCCCATGTTTGGAGAAAACAAGGAAGGGAATTACAATTTTTAGAAGTGGAAGGAAAATCCACGAGATCAGATGGGGACTGAAAACAATTCCCAAAACCCAATCCACACGGTGGCCCTGGGTGGGATTCGAACCAGGGACTCCAGAGGCGGAAGGCAAGTATTAAGAACCACTTTCAATGGTAAACTGATCCTCCAAGTTATGAGATAGGTTTCGCAAGCGAACGGATATGGTTACGTCAAGGATACGTCAACAGTTTTTGTATACTTAAAACATCACAGTTTTTAGCAATCCGCTATACGTCTACGAGGTATGGATTTCTTGCTTGCTACGCGTAAGTAGAAAACACGTAGCAAATTGAAGTTTTTTTGTAATTCTGTTATTTTGTGTCGTGTGCATGATTAGTTTAAAAAGGAAGGATTTGCTGAACACATATATGTCATTCCTAAGTATTTCAAAACTTAAGAACACGACAAAATTAGCCTCAAAGTAAGGTACAAAAGTGGTTCGTTGTCAGAAATGGTTGTGAAACATCAGATCGGCTGTTGACGTTTACACTTAGCTAAACATACGCGTATGCATATCCATTCGAATGCAAAACCTCCCAAATACCACATTATACGTTTGTCAAAGGTATCCGTTATTACTGTCATTACTGGTGTAAAAAATAAAAAAACAAAACGGAAGAAGTTTACTAACCAATTTCAAATTGATAAATCTGTTCTTTTACCATGAACAAGAACGTCTGCTTTGACAAAAATATCTACAAATGCAGTAACATGCCAGCACATGCATTACACATTAAGCATTGCCCATGCACATGCTCATAAACTAGGATAATAACTAAGATTAATAATCAGTATCACAATATCAAAAACAGCCAAAAGTAAACTTAGAAAACAGTGATCATTCAAATGACAACAATGTCGTCCTCTTATCTACACTAGAACAAATCTACAAAAATTATAAAAAATAAATGTTAAGAAAATATAATCATCAGATAACCACAAGGGTAACTGACTGAATTTAAAGTCTTGAAAAGTGAACAAAGAAAAATTGACTGGAGTGGGATTCGAACCGGCAACCTCCTGAATACCAGAGGTCGGCGGTTCGAATCCCGCTCCTGTTAAGAAAATAATTCAAATTCTCAGGAGAAACAAAATTCAAAGGGTCATGTTGAAACTTGGAAAGGTTTACAAAAAAAGAAACATTACTTCATTTCAAAATAAGTTCCTAAGTTTTTAATAAAAGAAACTAAAACAACACCACGTGATTAATACAGATACAAAAGAATTGTAACTAAGGAATCAGAAATATTAGTTGCAAAAGAATATTACAATCATTCGACTAAACTACGCATAATTAATTCCTTCCATTGTGCTGAGATTTTCTTCAAATCTTTTCATTTTGGTCAGGTGGTCTGGAAATTTATCACATTTTTCATATCTTACAGTCATCCTAAAAACCGAAGTTTATAATTTCAATTTTAAACTCGGCTTTCCACATTGCTCGTGCCATTAAGTCCTTTTCACTTGTGCTAAAAATAGAAGCTAAATGATGATGTCATACCTCGGACAATATGGCTACGGTTATTAAATCCAAAAAATAAGCAGCTCCATTGGCCCTTAGTTACAGGTTATTGGACAGATGAATCACATGGCAGAGTAACAATGGCAACATGACCTTGAACCAATAAAATTAACGTCCTTTTTTTAATTAAAATTGAATTTATGTGGGTATTTTGGAGTCTGTTTGCGCCCAAAATTACATTTTTCTCCTAGAAGTCCTACTGACAGTGGAAAGCCAGAAAATTCAGCCAGAATTCAAAAGTAAAATGAGATTTTGGAGTGGGAAAAGGGTACATTTGTAAGAAATCTGTAGGAGACAATATTTTGTAGTTCTTACAATAACATTACTCTGTCAAAAGAATTGTTTTCATGGCCAGAAATAAAATTGAGTGCTTAACGAGCTAGTGCATCCAAGACTACAATGCAACTATCAAAATAAACAATATCCGAAGATACTACCATTGATAATAATCAACAAACTGAAAAACAAAGAAGATTTGGAAGAAAAAAATTGGAATAAAGGAAAAAAAGAAACGAAGAAAAAAAGGAGGATGATGAGGAGGATTGATCACTACCTGCCAATAACATCAACCTGCTGAAGACGGGTAGCTAACTCCAGCAGCCAAGGAGGTCGACTGAAGGTTAGAAAGGTTTGGAGGTGAGGAGGAGGAAGCAATTGGAGGAAGGAGGAGGGACCAAGGATGCGGGAGGACGTGGAGGGGAACGGGAGAGGGGCGAGCAAGGAGATTTAGACCCAGGTAGGAACAGGGAAGGATCAGAAGGGAGTACGAAATGAGACAGGACAGAGCCAGTGCAGGTTGGGAAAACGGTAGCAGAAGTGGGATACATTTAGGTCGGAGGGCAATGGGGGCACAGACGAGGGAGGCCATGGATGCGGGAGGACATGGATCGAGGGGAAGAGGAGGGAAGGCAAGAAGGCGAGGGAAGGTTCAGAAGAGAGTACGAAATGGGACGGAGCCAGTGCAGGATGGCAAGACGGGAGCAGAAGTGGGATAAATTTAGGTCGGAGGGCAAAAGGAGACACAGATGGGATCACAAAGAGTATCAGGACAACGTTGACCAAGACACAGACAGTAAGAGATCCAAGAGACACCAAGAGGTGATAGAATGTGGGTCACAACAAGCAGAGAGGGGGTTGTTGGGGGGTTGGCAAAGTGGGACAGACAAGAAATGGGGACAAGAGACACACGGATTGGGAGAGAAGGACACAGGACAGGGCCAGGGAGAAGCAGAAGGCAGGTAAAAGAGGAACTCCCGAGTCCCAAAGTCAGACCGGAGGGTTATTTGGAGGAAAACGGAGGAAGAATTGGGGGACACACTGTCAGTTACGGCAATCTCCACAAGATGATCAGAGTAAAGGAAGATCTCAAGCTTACTGGTCTCACTCGGCCTGTTTCATTCATTAATTATTACTTTCCATAAACTTTTCTTAAACACGACAGTTCTTCACCCATTGAAGAAATTGAATTTTTCTCTTTAATTAGCAAAACAAAGCAGGTATGGTATCAAAAAGTAAATTTTTTAAAATCAATTTTAAAATATGTTTTTACGTCACAAACATACAATGTACACATTAATGTCCAATATTTGTAAATCCCTGCAAACCAATTTGGTGGTATTTAAAGATCACGTCAAAATCGTGAGCTGCTATTTTTCAATTTCAAATACAAGGCATATTTGTCTAATTCCTGAAACTCCTGACAAATATAAATAGTTTACCAAAGAAACACCATACAGTCTTGGTCATATTACTGAAAATTGATCTTTGCTTTCAATTTTTACAAATTCTTGCTTAAGATTGTTAAAAACGGTGACATACATGTACAAGCCGAGTTCATCCTCGTCAATGTGCCTGGTACAAGATCAAGAAAGAGGATGGAATACAAACATGAACAATTGAACATTGTTTAAAAGTTAAACAGGTGCACTGACCAGACAGCAACAGGTGCGCGTAAGACAATGACAGGTACGGTGCAGATGACAAACAAAACGTCCACAAAAAAAGAGATGAACTTTTAGTATATAAAACAATGGCACAGTATCAGTGGAGGACCAAGTGGGTGGGGTCAGTGTAGTGGGTGGGGACAGTGTAGTGGGCTAGAGGCGGTCACTGTTGAGGTTGGTCAGTGGGGGAGGGGATGACCAGGGCCACTTATGAGAGGGGGAGGGGTGAGAGGTCAAGTAGGGGGCATTTCAAGATGCAAGGCATGCATGTTTCTCAATATCCCAATAAGTGAGGGCCACAGATTTGGAGGTCATAGCAAGTTAATGCGTTACAATAGAAAAAAAAACTTTGGCAGACAGAAAATGAAGTGTATGCAACATAATGGCATATCCCATCTGAACCACGGACTGGTGCCATAATATAGTTCCATCAATATCATGTCATGTCATGAAGTCTGGGTTTGAGACCAATATGGCTGCCGTCTTATATAGCAACAGTACCACCGACAGAATTAAACATATAAACAGTACAATAATTTATAACGATCATTTTAACAGGAGAAAGTGCAACCATTTAAAAAAAAAAAAAATACGCCTCAACAAATCAAAAACTTTGAAGAAAAGAATACAGATAGATGCCCGAGTTTTCAGGGCATAACAGCTGTCCATTTATTTGGCAAAGAATCACGATTTCAACTGCCACAGCATGCTCATGCTCTAATTTGCTAAACAGTATCCAATTTGTACTCAGATAAGACAAGTAAGAAAAATGAATAGAAAAATGAATGAAATGAATTTTGTCTTGGAAGTAGCTTTAATTCTAAGGATAAGATAACTGGAATGCCCCCATGTGTATAGACCGATCACACACCCTGCAGTATAGAGTGTGACAGAGCGTAAATTATCTTGTTGCCACACAAAAGAGGATGGGGACACCGCAGTAATGGCAGATGGTACATCGTGCCGTCGGATCGGTCTATATCAAGAAAAATGGACAATTCAATCAGTCTTGCTGTGCCCCAATTCCAAAAAATTGGTAATGTTTAAAAGTAAACCCACGCCCTCGGAAATACGAGAGACAGCAAAAAAAAAATTCAAATTAAAAAAATTAAAAGAGGAGGAAACTTAACAATCAAATCATTCACGGTTCAGATTAAAAAAACACCAACAAAACAACATGTAATCACATTGAAGTGTGTTAATTAGTACACATTATAATTACGGTAATTGTTAGTATACTGTACATCCATACTAGTTACAACTACATGAACATCTTTGACTATATGCCTTACATCCCCCCCCCTTCCCTTCCGTACTTTTTTGATGAAGAACTCATCCAGAATCTGCCAGAAATGTGAAGTTCCCAAACAGGCTCATTGTTGAGGATTTTAAATCGGGCCAGGTTGGGTCAGTGAAAGCCTTCTAATTAAAAATAAAACTGCAATGCTGCCCAACTTTGTTCCAATTGCTCCATTAAAGGTACTATCATACTTTGGTATTAAACCAAAACAGAAATCTTCACAGATTTACGTATAACTTTCAGCATATGCTGGTACAAACATGATACCGTAAACATATTTCCGCCTAAAATGCTGTATTTATCCAAAAAGGAGTAAAAAGGAGAAAGACCAAAAACAGTTTTGATCTCCAAGATGAAAACCTCACAATTAAAATTTCCAACAATTTTGAGTAACAATTTGAAAGGTTTTTCGCTGTTTTCTATTGTTTCCAATGATCAATTTGAGCTGAACATTTCACAGGTTTGTTTTTATTCCATGACAAATCAAATTGTGAACAGAATGCAGCTGCTCTATCATTTGTACCAAAGTATGATACTACCTTTAAATTTAACAAAAGAAATGAATTTTGGCAGAATAGGGATGGTTATGACCCTCTGGGGGTTCTCTTGTCCCATATGACCAAAAAAAAAAAAAAAAGTACGTTTGGTGCGAGAAATGTTTTAACTTTTCCCGCCAAAATCGTGCAAATGAGACACAGACACAACGAGAGAGTCCACGTAAGACCAGACCACCAGACATGCAACTAAAACAAAGCAACATTTAATAGCCAGCAGAGAATTGAGCTGCGAGTTTCTATGGCAACCATACTTACTCATACCCCCATGCTCTCATTGGTGTGCTGATCACGAGATGAGGAAAGGTCGTAGGTCAATGGTCAACGGACAAAAAAAAAATAAAAAGAGGGAAAAAAACTAAATAAAGAAGAGGCATAGTTTTGATGTCAAGAAAAAAGTGTGTTTGACAGGCATGCAGTGGTTTCGATCAAGTTCAAAGCTAAAAAATTACAGCAACTGCGATGTTAAGTGCACGCTTTTCTACGAAAAAACAAATCATTTAGCACAGCCATAAATACTACACATAAGCGCTGTGACTATGTGATTTGGGCTACATTTACGGCACTTTGGCGTCAAAGTCATAACAAAAATATTTACATTTTTCATCTACATCTATAAAACCAGGGCTGGATTTTACAAAGCTCAAAGGGCCTTTACGAATTTAGGCTTGAGGCTAGGCTTGGGATTTATGTTACTACTGCCATTTTGTGTCAAATGAAATGAAGGGCTTGAGATATATGGCCAAGCTGGAGCCTTTCTTCGGCTTCGTCGTGTGGCCCAATCCTTCATTTCATTTTGTGGGCCTCAAATGGCGGTAGCCAAATAAGTACCAAGACTAGCCTCAAGCTAGGTTTCGTAAAGGCCCTAAGACTGGTCCTAAGTGATGAGGATCACCATAGTGATTTGTATTGTGACATCACACTTTGCTTAGCAATAAAGATTGATTCACGCTTAAGATCAATCTTAGAGCTTTACAAAATCGCTTACAAAATTATGTGTGGCCCACAAAAGGGCAACTCCATTTGATGGGCTTCAGTTATTGCAATAAAAAATCAATCACCCGATTCATAAAATTCACTCTCAAGTCAAGCCTCACTTTACAAATGCCAGAATATAACTATTCAGTAAAACTGGCAATATTTGTAGAGGACTAGTGAGAAAGTCGTTGATGTCCTCAAGCAAAGAATGATGGAGAAATGCAGGTAACCAATGGTAACAAGCCAGATGAGTTGCTTGCACTTTGATATTACAGCATGCAATGCCCGCAGTCAACTACGATGGGCATTGATCCGAGTTACTCAAGGGTTATCCTGTTGCTAGGGCAACCTAACAGTCACTTAGGCAACCTCGTGGACCAATGAGGATTGCCCAAAGGCACAGATTGGAAGTTTGAGAAGTTAATGAAGTGGAAGCAATATCTTTTCCGCCAAGCAGACGTTTATAAATTTTTCCCCCCCAAGGTGGAAATCGTCTTTTACAATTGTACATTTTATTTTCTTATTAAACATCCTGCAGATGTTAAAAAGTGACAAATGCCATGACTGAATCTGATACTTCCATGCATAAGATGTGTATCTCTCAACAGTTAGATTGCATACCATGTACTGTACATGGTGAAGGATTGCCCCCAACACTGACTAAATAATGTGGAAATGAACATACAAATATTCGCAGCTGGGTTTAAGCTGCGAAGGAAAGTGGCAATTGCTTCAATTCCACATATCATTCATTACCTTGGCGACTGTACCCTTTAAAGGTAGTATCATACTTTGGTAAGAAACCAAAACAGAAATGTTCACAGATTTACGTATAACTAACAGGGTATGAAGATGGTGGTCGTAGAAACATACCGTTACATTTTTTTCACCTGAAATGGTGTATTTATCCAGAAATTAGTAAAACGACGACTAAGAATCTTTTTGATCTTTTAAAAGATCAATAATAAAAGAGAAAAGACTTAAGAATTACCGTGACTGTTTTTCACTGTTTTCTCAAAAAGGGGGCACCGTATGGGACTAAAATTTTCAGAGATTACTGTTACTGTATCTGTCTTGATATTTTTGCCCACGAATCTGCATTTATATCAAAGTATGATATTACCTTAAAATGTTACAGTCGACATTTTCTTTTTCAGAGAAATTCCCTTTTAATACCAAAGGGAAAGGAGAATGGAAATGTGTTTGTCCCCTCCAGAAATAGAGTACAGACCCTGTATTTCACATTCAATGTCTTGTAAAATGCTTGGAGTTAGGAGGGCCTGACGCGTTTCAATTCTAGCAGGATCTTTATCGAAGGCTGAATGACTAGACAAACATATAAGTCAATGTCTTAATGAGATTTCTTAATTAGGCTTGCATCCCTTTAGACACAGACAAAACATGGTTCACTGAACTTTGTATAGTTCATAAATCACCAGTACAGGAAGTAAACAATCCCTAAATTTAGCATTAAAGGTACAGTACAGGATTGGTAACATACTGGTACCCAAACAGAAATGTTCACATATTTATGTATAACTTTCAAGGTATGAAGATAGTGTGGGTAAAAACATGTATGCCATTAAAATATTTCCGCATAAATGGTGTATTTATCAAGAAATTAGTAAAACAAAGACCGAAAACAGTTTGATCTTGGGGTACGCTCAAAACCATTCTTTATGTTTTATAAGAAAAATTGAGTCCAGTTTTCGCACTCAGATGTTTGATTGAGCTCAAATTTTCACAGGCTTATTATTTCATGTACATGCTGGATTAGACACATTGTGAGTGCTGTTATGTGACCTTTACCAATCATGTATCATACCTTTAAATATTTCCGACAAGTACAAACTTGGAGAAGCTTTTCTTTTCTTAAATGTGAATAATATGAGATGTGCAATCAATGCCAACTATTATTTAAAGTACGAACTCATAGGATGTCAGTATCCTCCCCAGCGAGTTGAGTTTGTTTCAGGAATATTTATGGGGTCCGATGACCAGGGATAATAATGATTGTAAGCGCTGTGATTTAGTTTACTAATAAGAGTGTTTCAAATGCTGGTTATTATTATTATTATTATTATCATACAGAACTTGATTTCATCATTGTAATTTGTAAAGGCACCAATATGTTTTCACATATAAAAGATTGCGGATGTTATATGGACGATGTCACATGATCACCCCCAACCCGGTGGAACGACCCCTGCGCATTCGTCATTTAATCAAATCCGTGCAGACCGTCTGTGAGTCGTATCTCATACAAAGAATGTTCAGGGCATATCGGATGATGTTTGTGGTGGCAATGTCATGTGATCTTCGTGTCGGATATGAACGATTGTTCAAACTCCAACGCTTCGACCTAAACAATCTCCTCGAATGCAACCCGACTCCGCAAAAACACGTTAAGGTGAAAAGTCGCACCTATACATGCAAAATTCTGATATCATTCCCAATCAGACGATCGAGATGGAAGAAAGAAAAGATCTCTCGAATATAATGGACGGCACCTGCAGTGCAATGTCACTATATTTTCTGAAATCTGACCTCAGAAGATCTTGAATAAGATACCGTCGAGTCAACAGTTAACAGGACAGTTCAGGGCAATGACATCTACTGACTTGCCACTCAATTGTCCGCAATTTTCCTCCAGGAATTAATTTTGTGAAATCTTGCTCAACAATAAAGCGAGTTAACATTGTTTTGGACACAAGGTGCCTTGCAAAGTGGCATCCATTCCAGAAAAGTTCTCAAGCCAGTTCCAAAATGTCCGATGTTGTGCAAGGCTTCATGAGATAAGCTTCTAAAAAAACAGAATGTCAGTGCGAAAACAACACTTTAACCGCTGGTTTGCGACTTCCAACCACAGGATAATACAGTTTAGAATTTTCTGGGAATCATCGTCCCTCAATGCAGAAAAGTACGTCCAAAGCAGCCCACAAAACCTTCTTTAACAAGAACATAGAACAAGAACATACTCATAAATGGCAGCGTGGGCATCAACATCTGCATTTTGAATTGTAATCAAATTTCATAAACCCCCTCAAGTCATCAAATCGACGTCTAAAGCCTTGATGAATATTCATTTGATGTCTAAGTCCCAGGCAGACACTATAAACCGGTCGCAAATCGATGAAGGTTAGTGTTGTGAAGTAGAACCCGCCTACTACCTAAAGTGCAGCTTTAGGAAAGCTGAAACATTTCTCAAGAATTATCCTGTACTTTCATTCACCAAGGAAACAGAACCAGCAAAATGACTGCAAATACAATTTTGAAAACTTTATGGCCGTCGATATCTAATGGGGTCTTTAAGTTTCTAGAGAAGTAGTATACAAATATCACATGGTTTGAGGGTGACAGTCGATTCTAGCTCCCGAGGTGTTGGAAGTTGACAAACTATAGTTCCCAAGGCGAAGCCCAACACCAAGGGAAGCTAGAATCGACTGTCCACCCGAAATAAACCATGTGATATTTGATTTACTATACCTGATAAATATTAACAATTTTGTCGAGATCGATATCAGTAAGTGCAGTAAAATGTTCATGTTCATGAGCCGCCATTGACTTCATGTAGGTCGAGGCTCACGCACATGTGCGGCAAACTTATCCTAGGATGCGCATTGAGATGTTACACTGCGCAGTGAAATGTTACATGTCTAACAGTTCCCCGGCCTACTTGCTGATGATCAAAAAATATATCCACTGGCACGTGACTTTGAATTGACCAATTGGGATTTGGCTATAAGTCATGAATATTTATGAGCTTTAGTAGTACAACTTACGGTTTCCTGAGAATCATCCTCATCATGGCGTCTGGTCCGATCTGGGCCAGGGTGACCAGCGTGTCCTGAAACTCATCCTCCGCTTCCTTCTTCTCCACGTTGCCCGGCTGGCTACCGATACCCATGTCGTCATCCCGGAAACGGTAAAACAGGTATTTGTCTTTGAACGGATGCTCCCGGCAAACTGGCACATCACATGGGAGAAAATAAAAGTAATTTTTACAAAGGTTTATATTACCGAGATAAGGAACAATTTGTAAAAGTATTCTTCATTATCATGGGTGTATATTCTCATCATTAGTCCTTCTTCAAATTATAGAGAAATCTCAAGTTGGTCCTCAAACTGTTATTACATCGATCCTTGCACCTTTAAGAGGAAACTGAAAATAAGTGACATCAAAATATGAAGATACACCAAACAAAACACAAGTGACCATCACAAATTGACCTTTCCGGCCTGTCAATCAAACTATGCACATTGACCAATTGGAGGATGCCTTTAAATCAGGTGACCACAAAAGCCTCGGTCAAACTCGGTCATAAGTGGTATGTAAAACACACATGTGGGCGGGGCTTAAGAGCAAAGCTGGAACAGTCCATTGGAGGACGCCTTTTAATCTTGGTCTGTAAAACACACGTAGGCGGGTTTAAGTTAAGAGGCACCAAAATTTGCTTAAGCACAAAAAACCTTGGTATGCCAGCCAAAACTCCTTATGTGGATGTTATGCTCGGCAAACAATGGCCAAATACAAATCAAAAGCAGAAAACATCCCATAAAAATTTGACTGGCAATCCTGTTTGATCAAGGAAGACTTTTCATGCTTAAAGGTAATATCACAGTAATCATACTTTGGTTTTTGTCAAAGAAATGCAGATTCATGTGCAAAAATGTCAAGACAGATACAGTAACAGTCATCTGTGAAAATTTCAGTCCCAGACGGTGCCCACTTTTTGAGAAAGCAGTGAAAAACAGCCACAGTATTTCTTAAGTCTTTTCTCTTTTAAAAGATCAAAAAGATTTTCGGTCATTGTTTTACTAATTTCTGGATAAATACACCATTTCAGGCGGAAACATCTTAACGGTAGGTTTCTACCAGCACCATCTTCATACCCTGAAAGTTGTACGTAAATCTGTGAACATTTTCTGTTTTGGCTTCTTACCAAAGTATGATACAACCTTTAAGCAAATTTTGTGCTTAAGCAGCGCTATGAAATTGGCCCCTGGTGGCCTGACAGAAAACTTCTCTCTAAATTTACCGTGAGTTATGACTCCTTCTTCCAGCAGAGCCTGCCACATTCCCACGGCCTGTTGCCGAGAGTGAACCAACGTCATGGGGCTCTGCTGTATCATCCAATCCACCATCTCCGAACCGACAAGACATCGACGGTACGTGCGCAGGTGGTACTTACGATCCCGTATCATCTGTGGGGATCGGGTGAGAAGGATGGTGCGTAGGACAAAGCCGGCTCGACTAAGTCGCTCCGATGGTGTCTGGGGAAAAAATTTAAAAACATATAAAATGGCAAGCATTTTTACAATTGAAAAAACTGACAAACAGATCAATAAAACTGTCAGGATTTTGCAAGATTCTTTTTTTTCAGTGATCATTGGTAGAGTATTTATCATGTTCTCTGATGAATTCCACCACAAACATTGGGTAATATTCAAGTTTACACCCTGAGTGAGAATAAAGTGCATGTTCAACATTGGTAAAGGTGACAGAGCAGCAGCTGCAGGCTGCTCATAATTTGATTTGTCTTGGAATAAAAACAAACCTGTAAAAATTTCCAGCTCAATTGATCATTGGAAACATTAGAAAAATGTGAAAAAAACGTTGCAATTGTTACGCCGAATTGTGTGAGAATAGTTGTCTCTTTTTTTTTCTTTCCAAGATCAAAAATTGTTTGGTTTTACTCTTTTCTGGATAAATAAAGCATTTCAGGAAAAAAAAATGTTACAGTATGTTTCTACCATTACTGTCGTTATACCCTGTGAGTTATACATAAATCTGTGAACATTTCTGTTTTGGTTTGTTGCCAATGTTGTATATATGCCCTTTAAAGGCATTGCATACGTTTGGTAATGACTCTGAAAATTTATGGCAATAAAAACTAACTTGGTTAGAAGTACAGCTGCTTTGGATAGTATAATGCATATTGAGAAACGTTCAATTCGAAGTACCGCGGTTATTGAAAAATATGTCACTTTTTATCTCCAAAAATTATGAATCTGAGAAGCGTAATGGCCGTAACGCTTCTCAGCTATTGACTAACTGTTATCTGGCGTGAAATAACCGCTCTAGTTTGTCGCCAAAATCTCACAAACGCTACCACCTTTTGAATTGAAACTTTCACAGGTTAGTTTTATGGTATATATATACAATTATATTGGTTTGAAACAAACAATAGGCTCAAATTACCAAACGTATGCATTCCCTTTAAGAGCCTGAAGCCTCTATTTTGATACCTCAACATGTGTACTAGAACCGAACCCGGAGCCAACATTGTAAAAACGGCCTGAAATCCTGATGAAAGATAAACCTGCGAACTTTGGTCCAGAAGATGCGATTTAACACAGCAGAAACCCGAGCGTGTATTAGCCTGGCTTCTCTATTACAGCGTGTGCTAATGAGGTAATTACCACTGGGTATCGCGGGACCTAGACCAAACAAGAGACGACAGATATAACCATCCCCCCTCCCTGCCAACGGGGGATTGCTTTCTGCAAACCAGCGGGAGGAAACACAGACACTGCAACGATGGATTGCGTGTGATCGCATCACACATCTCTAGTTTTGTTTTGTTTTTGAATGATAGGGTGCAATTACTTTTGATTGATATACGATGCCCTCAAAATAAATGAATAAATTTAAAAAATAATAAAAATTAAATTGGTCTCATCTCCAAGGTAATTGAATCTCAGAGGAATTTATCTAAAAATAAATGTATGGACCTTGTGCTCAGAGATTATAATAACAATAATTTATAAAAACCAAATTTAGCCGATTGTTTATGACATATGTATACGAGACATATTCCCGTTGTTGTTAGCACAGTAAAATGAAAATTAAGGACCATGGGTTGATTTCACGAAGCCCTACGAACGATCGAAACTCAAGTTACGAAGGATAACCTATCCTATCCTACGTGGGGCTGCAACGCATCATATGTCCTACGATTGATAGTAAGTTACGATGAGTTTGGTGAAATCGACTCCAGGTCATTTGCATACAAAATCATTTTTGACAATTGGAAAAGCTGGATAGCTTGGTCATCAGGATAAACTCACTTTGACAATCGGGAGGGCTGGGTGGATCGGCTCAGCACATTCATGGGTTCGTCTTGACGATCCCTGAAACAAACAAAAAATACCGAATTGCACAGTCAAGCAAAATCCTTAAACACAATGTCAGTCATTTTTAGGGGGAATGCAGATACAGTTGCAGATACATTGACTGAAGTGGGGTTCGAACCTACAAGCTCCGGATAATAAGGTACTATAGAGCTCAACTAATCAACCTCTTTATTTAGCATGCAGTGTCCAAACAATTTTGTTCGGGATATACAATGCTGTCTAAAGTAATACAGTGGATTTGTCCACAGGGTGCAGCAATTTTTGATATGATGACAAACACATTTTCATAATATTTGGGGAAGTTCAAGATAATGGTAAACAATGTGGAGACATCAACTCCTGATACAGACTCTTGAAATAAGCTTGCACCAGGGTCCCAAATGCGTAAAACATTTAGATACAGCACATACATTCACTATAGCCATCACTTATATGTAAAGGTCATATCATACTGGTTTTTGTCAAAGAAATTCAAATTCATGGGCACAACTTTCAAGAAAGATACAGCAACAGTCATCTGTGAAATTCCCAGTCCCATACGGTGCCCACTTTTTGAGAAAAAAAGAAGTGAAAAATGCACACAGTATTTTAAACTCTGTTCACTTGCAGGAGTTTTGATCTCCAAGATAAAAACTGTTTTATGATCTTTGATTTTAAACTTTTCTGGGTAAAAACAGCATTTCAAGCAGAAAGAATTTAACAGCATGTTTCTACCATCACCATCTTTATAATCTGTAAGTTTATAGGTAAATCTGTGAAGACTTTTGTTTTGGTACAGCTGTCTGAGCACCATAGTATGATACTACCTTTAAATACTCTATAATTATATTCCAAATATCTCATATTATACCATTTATATTTTAATCCCTTGTCCTCGATCCAATTCCAAAATCCTATTGACCCAATTTGCATTTAATTCACATAAAACTGCTCTATCTCATGGCTGTGTACACATTCTGCAGTTATTAGGTTTATAGTTGGCCTTGGAAATATCTTTTCTAAGAATAACAAAAGGTTTTGAAATGCAGGTTTTCAATTTGAAAAAGGTGAACAAAACAAAATTGACTGGAGCGGGATTCTAATTCTTTTATTTCTAAAAGGTGAACAAAGAAAGATTGACTGGAGCGGGATTTTATTTATTTATTTCTGAAAGCTAAATGGAGACAAAATTTACTGGAGCAAGATTCAAAGATTTTAACTGATATCCCCAATTTCTGCAGCCTTTTACTGAAAAATTACCTAATGAATTGGATTGCTCTTTTTAAATATTTAATATAATTTGATAATGATTAAAAAAAATGTCCTTCTTGCTGAACAAGTCATTTATTTTGCTTTTGTAGTATCCACGTACATGTATGTATTTTACTGTGATAAATTTTTTATCTACCAGTGGAGGGTAATTTTCTGTGTATTTTTATATCATGAACCAATAAATTAAATTGAATTGAATTGAATGGAATTGAAAGACAGAGAATGACAAATGTGGGAAGAAAAAGAAATTCCTCTGCCAT
The DNA here is from genome assembly GCA_963971285.1 of Astropecten irregularis. Taxonomy (NCBI): domain Eukaryota; kingdom Metazoa; phylum Echinodermata; class Asteroidea; order Paxillosida; family Astropectinidae; genus Astropecten; species Astropecten irregularis. Next base: position 16,460,756 of record OZ020255.1, on the reverse strand, counting down.
GACAACACATCACTATAATATTAATGTTCCTTGAAATATTCAATTTAACCACTCCATGCAATAGCGTTGCACGGCAGCATCGCATGGCAGCTAAGGGGCAGCATGTCACGGCATAAACACGATCTAAAAAGGCTGACAGTCCCTCGCATCATGTATTGGCCGCACTGCCGCCGCCGCTACACAGAATTGCTTAGGTTGGCATGGTAACGCTCATTGATCTGTTGATTGTATCTGAAATATTTATGACCTCCATTGAATCAATGCTTAGGGAGAGATTAGCATTCAATTAAGTGACTGCGGGCAGATAGGGTAAGAGACAGACAAATGAGGATATTTTCAGGTCAAAGGGGTAACGAAAATGGCATTAAATTTTGAGAATTGCTTCGGCAGTGTTCACTGTAACAAAAAAAACGGTTGTTTTTTCTCTATTTGAAAATGGATTTTTTTTTCTTCAAAATTTGACAAGAAACGTTGACTGAATAACAAATGTTTGTATATCGTGTTCATTTACATGATCTAGAATCTACACTGAGCTAAATATACATGTTTCAAGCATTTAGAGGGAAAAAAAACAGTGTTTGGTCTCAGTAAATGGCTATTAAAATGATATCTTGTGGGACAAATGGATTTCTAAAATGTCATAGAAGTCTAGTATGATATCGGACAATTTTGTGAAACTCTCAATTTTAATTAAAAGCATAGGGCCTAAAAAGCGTTCCACTATTCACTATTAAAGGGCCTGTTTGTTTAAGGCATAGGAACCCAGATTTAGGGATCCATGTCCTATGCAGGGAACACTAAAATGGGATCCGGATCAGTAGAATCCGTAATCCTGTGCGTTAAACAAACAGGCCCTAAAAAAACAGGCAAAAAAAGTTACCGCTAAAAAGAACTGCAATTTCAATGCTAAGTACAAACAAGTAAAAAGTAAAACCTATATGCCATTTTTACTTTTAATACCAAATTTGATAATCTAATAAAAATATTTGTTGTCATGGAAATCCATAATGAAACCATATTTACAGTATGAAAACTGCTTCTTGGCAGGTAACGCTCTCTCTCTAGGCCTATATATCTTAGAAAATTTTAGAAATTGTTGATTTGAGTAAAATGTAAAATAAAAAATCACTTTATATTAACAGAATTTATTTCCCTAGCCCCTCTGAATTTAAACAATAACTTCTCTTTAATAACAAAATACCTTTGAGATTGCCACATTATATTTTGGGAAATGAAAGAAAGAAAGAAAAAATTAAAAACGAAACCTGCGATGATGCCGCAGGCACAAATAGCGACAGGTGAATTAAAAGCAGCATGGCTTGGATTACCGACGCCAATCTGGTAAAAAGTGAAGAAAACCTAGGGCTAGCCTTATGGGAAATCACAGAGTGGAATGGAACAAAACATCGGCTGCAGATCTAGAACTTGACGGATGTAAGCCGAGGGCTATTCCTGTCCGCCGAGTCTCGGAAACGAACAATATAACGAAGGGCCAGACGCTGGCAACAAATACATGAATCTCGTCTTTGCGACAAAAAAAACGGCTGTGAATATCCAAGGCTGGCAGGTTCTGTTACCTAATTCTCCAGGTGTCTGTCTTTTTTAAGGGGGGGGGGGCGGTGGCTGCTCAGTATCGCTGCTTTTTTCATCTCGTGGGAAACGTAGACATCTTCTTGTTCTACTCATCTTTGATGAAATTCAAGCTTGACAATTTACATGAGCTTTGAATGTTTTATCCGTATCCTGTAACAAGCTGGAATAAAAAGTCATCCACGAACTCATCTGAAGTATCAAAACTGGAAAAAAATAAAATTACCAAAACTAAAAAAAGACTGACATCCATACGGCCGTCAAAATAAAGGATAGTGTCCGAGGTATGACATTTATATTCCGATAAAACTTGATGGCACGAGGGGACAAATAAATCTGACTTCCAACGCGTCCTCGGGTGAAATACGTGACTGGATTGTCCAACGGCGCATGTGCCTGACATTCTGGGAAAGCTAATTCCGTGGCAGATTGCGTTTCGACTTTGCGACCGCGGCTCGTTACATTGTCACAAAGAATTAACGGGGGGAGATGAGCAGCTCAGAAATGTCTGACAAAGGTGACGGACTTAAATCCCTCCGAAGAAGAAAACATGTAAAACACTGGACACGAGGAGGACTCAACAAGGGTTATAATAGGATCTGAAAAGGGAAAAGATTTAGCGAGGCTTTGCCAGAGAGTTGTGACCCAGAAACAGACACAACAACAGTGGAAGTGCCTAAAATGTCAACACACACAAGATATCGCATCTACACCTACACATACATGAATCTGAACATCACACGACACTTGTTACAGAGCACTCATCGTTAGAAACGAGACACAGCCCTACTTGAAATTTGTGGAGTGCCACGGCCGAGTGGTCTGGTGGGCGCTCAAGATCTCTTGGATAATTCTGCAAGACTCTGGGCCGAGCCCAAGCAGGGCATTTGGTCGCAAATAGCTTCTCACTCCACCCAGGAGAGAAGTGGGTAGAGGATGAGGGTACATGAAAAGACGGCTTCAGAGTGATGCCCTTAAGCGCCACGTTCCCCAGACACCAACGAGGGTATCACTAAGTGATGATAATCAGGCTCGGTGAACAGGGATTCTTGTGTTAAGTGCAACGAGGAAAAGAAATATAATCCAAGTTGTCGCAAAGTCCTCAGTATTGCAATGTCTGACACTTGTGTTATTTTAAATTGATACAAGTATCTAACAACTTAGCTCTATAAACAAAAGCCACCTGCACTAAGAAGTGGTTGACGCATAAGGACAACAAATTGCATTTACAGAAACATAGAAATGTTTGGCATCTGCTTAAAGGTAATATCATACTTTGGTTTTTATCAAAGAAATACAGATTCATGGGCAAAAAGATAGATGCAGTAACAGTCATCTGTGAAAATTTCAGTCCCATACCTTGCCCACTTTTTGAGAAAACAGTGAAAAACTGCCGCGGTATTTCTTAAGTCTTTTCTCTTTTATTTTTGATCTTTTAAAAGATCAAAAGGATTTTCGGTCGTTGTTTTACTAATTTCTGGATAAATACACCATTTCGGGCAGAACATTTTTAACGGTAGGTTTCTACCACCACCATATTCATACCCTGTAAGTTATACGTAAGTCTGTGAACATTTCTGTTTTGGTGTCTTACCAAAGTATGATACTACTGATCTGCGCACTTCTGCGTTCAAAATGAGCCTGTCTATGTTCACTTTTCAAACAAACAGGTGTGGGTACATGACAAACAATGTTCTGTCACGGTCTGCTAGAGCAAAGCATACCACCAACAGTTCAATTTCTCTCTTTGAACAAAGTTTGAAGTGCCCATCGACAAGGGAAAAATAAAATAAAATATCTAGCCTTTCTAAGAACCAAGTTCCTTCCCTTTGGATTTCACTCTCATGAAAAAAAAATTGCTTATATTCTGAATATCCACAAGCATATTAACTGAGACAGTGAATTCCCCAACAGACCAGCTCTTCGACTCATGCCTCTTTCAGTAAATCTTCTTATGACGGCGCAATTAGAAGAAACTGAGAACCAAAATGGACGACAGATCAATTTAGTCTGTCACAGAGACACTGATCGTAGATATATGAGATATCCCAAGGGAGGAGCTTGTCTGCAATAACACAGCCTGTCACGGAAAAGACTAGGAAAAAACTCTCAAAAGTAATATGACCGGTCTGTGAGCTCTTGCACAAGGGAAGTAAGAGTACGCACTGCATTTAATAATACAGAAACACCACGAGACGTGAAATGTATAAACGAGAGTAGTTCTCGGAACTAAATATCCAGGGGCTTCCCTTTTCGTGTTTGTTTTTCTCTGAAGAGAAAGCTGAGCACGGGGACCCTGAGCAGAAGAGGAGACATTCAGTTCATGTTACGACTCCCAGTTCTTTTCTTCTTCTTTTTAAATCTTGAAATTAAACCCACAAAAAGTGTTTAAATTTCATACAGAATTCCCAAATAATTTTAACCTCTCCTTCTTTCTGTTGCTATATTTGCTAATTTATTTCAGACTGACTACCCTCCTGAAAAACGCTCTCACAACAAACAAAAACAAAAGGTGCAGAAAGAAGGACAACTGCCTGTTTGACGACGTTGAGTTTGGAGATGGGGTAAGAAAATTTGACTGACATGGGATTTGAACCCAAGACCCCTGCTAATAACAAAACACTGCTGTCCCATCTGAGCTACACAATCCAAGGACTTAAAATCAGTTCATGCAAATACCACGATGACAGCTGAATGTAAACAAGACCTAAGATTCACCTTCAGAGGGGCTGGGCATTCTGCTTCAACTGAAAAGCATGAACGTTTCTGAGAATATGTCAAGGACGTACATTAATGGCAAAACAGAGGGAAAATCATGACAACTGCGGACAGATACATTGTAAAATGATGCTACAAGTGTGTTATTTTCACACGAACAACAGACAACGCAAGGGTTGGCTACATTCCTTTAAAACAAAGTAAAGTTTGGCCTAAATGCGCACGCCTGCAGAATTATGCTACACATCAATGAACACTGAGTCGGTGAAAAATACGAATCTTCAAGACAAATACAATCTGGCCTATATGCCTTGGTTACCAAGGCAAAAGACTTACCGAGCTCCCAGACAAGCTTCCCGATCGAGGGTACATGGGGTGGTGACTACTCATACCTCGATTGGCGATGCTTTCTGCACGATGTAAAACAACAAGAGAGAATGACAATAAAGTCATATAAAGGAAAAATTGTAGATTTACCGTAATTTACAATAGGACTGCTTCACTGGTGCAAGAAGGAAATGCAACAAATTCAAACTATTAGACAGTAAAACTGATCTTTGCAGGTAATCCGCTTAAACATAAAGACTCTTACAAATTTGGAAATGCAATGAGGGGGATAAAACCTACAGAATGGATAGTATAAGCATCATTGGAACATGAAAGTAATAAGAGCATTTTAAACTTGTATTAAGACTGCAGTACCAATTCTGGAAAGTGCTTAGAGGCAAATTATAAAGTAACACACGATTTTGCAGTAATGGGAAAGGCAAGTACCTTATGATAGGATTAACCTCAAAATTAGAATGCTATTGCAAATGCATGTAGACAGTATTAAAGGGATTGCATACGTTTGGTAATTTGAGCCTACTGTTTGTTTCAAACCAATATAATTGTATATATATACCATAAAACTAACCTGTGAAAGTTTCAATTCAAAAGGTGGTAGTGTTTTTGAGATTTTGGCGACAAACTAGAGCGGTTATTTCACGCCAGAGAACAGTTAGTCAATAGCTGACGCTTCTCAGATTCATAATTTTTGGAGATAAAAAGTGACATATTTTTCCATAACCGCGGTACTTCGAATTGAACGTTTCTCAATATGCATTATACTATCCAAAGCAGCTGTACTTCTCACCAAGTAAGTTTTTATTGCCATAAATTTTCAGAGTCATTACCAAACGTATGCAATGCCTTTAAACTAACAATAGAATGGTAGTAATAATTTAGAAATGTAATAGACAATTAATATGAAGGTCCTGCTGTGGGCTGGATTTCACACAAAAACTATTAAAGATCAATCTTAACTCTGAGTTGTCAATATTACATAGCGATATGTAATGTGGCATCACACTTTGCTAATAGCAATGAGGAGAGATTCACATTTCAAGATCAATATTTGGGCTTTGTCAAATCAATCCAGGGTCGATTTCACGAAGCCTTACAAACGATCGTAACTTGAGTTACGAAGGATAACCCATCGTATCCTATGTAGGGCTGCAATGCATCATAAGTCCTACGATTGATCGTAAGTTATGATGAGTTTGGTGAAATTGTGCCCAGGAGATGGGGGAGACTGAAGAAAATGACACAGGGAAATAAAAAGACTGGATTGAACTTACGATTAGACTGGGACGAGGCTCCTGTGCTGACAATGGACGGTACCGACAACGGATTAGGGGCCAAGATTCCTTCCATTAACTGTCTATTTCTCTGTAATACAATCATAAAAAACAACAAGTACATTATGTAGATGGGCATTTCCACGGTTTTGGGACATTCTTGTAATGTAAGCTATCTCGCATATTTGAATGCATTTCAAGGAATCAGAAGTGGTATACTTGCTGATTCCAATAAGACATTTCTAAATTGGAGTCCTTCAAGAATGATTGATCAAGGAACAGGTTAAAGTCATTTAACATGTAACTTTAAAGACCTGTAGTATCATACTTTGGTAGCAGGAATCTTCACAGATTTACCTATAACTTACAAGGTATAAAGATGATGCTGGTAGAAATATAACGTTAAAATGTTTCTGCCTGAAATGCTGTATTTATCAAGAAAAGAGTAAAACCAATGACCAAGATTATTTTTGATCTTTTAAAGATAACAAATAAAAGAGAAAAGACTTGAAAAGAGAAAAAGAAATATTGTGGCCGATTTTCACTGTTTTCTCAAAAAGTGAGCAACATATGGGACAGAAATGTTCACAGATGACTGTTACTGTATCTTCCTTGATATTTTTGCCCATGGATCTGTATTTCTTTGACAAAAACCAAAGTATGATACTACCTTTAATACACATTACTTTGGAATTACCCAGATTATTATTCAGATTCACAATATATGAGAGCCAAGTCATGCAGGAAAGGAAGAAAACTTCAAATTCCATAAATAAATAATAAGACATCCCAATTATTGCCACTGTCAATTTTGGAATGTTAGACACAAGGAGAATTATTTTTGTATGTGCATGTATATTTGTATTTCATGAATAAACGATTGTATATGAAATTGGATGTTCGGACGCCACCTGCATACACAAAACAACAGCACAGAATTACAGCGCACATTCCCTATTGAAATACTTCTATTTCATTCAGAGACATTTTCATTTCAAGTTCTACCAAGTTCTGTATGTCTGTATGTAAACAAACAAGTTCGTGAACCATTTTTAGTAAAACATTCCCTCATGAATACCAAGGGAAATACTAGCTCAAAAACAGGCAATTTTAAATCCTTGGGTTTCTTTGGTTTTTTTGTAAATGTCCACAACAGCACTCCACACTAATGACGTCACAAAATCCTTGGATGTCAGACAAACATTGTCTCACGCACGTAGTGTCATATACACGCCCACACGTTTGCATGGTTGCAATGTTTGTCTGAGATCGGGTGCTATTTTTAGCGCAAGTGCGAAGCGCTATTCAGAAGAGAAATCAGAACGTATTTGCAATCTAAATCTTACTACGTCCAGTTTTAAGTTAAATGATTTAAATTTCCAATCTAAAGGAGACTTCCCCGAGAAGATTTGGAGCGCAACGAAAATTCCATCAGGCCAGGCTTAAGAATTATGGATCCTAAACGGACCAGACGGCAAACGCACTGAATTTATGACAAATAGTGAAAAACAAAACCCCCCAAAAAGCGCTCGTCTATATCTATATTAAGCAAGTCATCAATGATGTTCATTTCGAGGAGATTTCCTGCCGGCAGTATACGGCCCTCGACCAATCTTCGCTTGATTTCCCTCGAGTCCGAATGTCAGTTTGAGATTTCCCGTGGGTCTCGGCCCGTTGGCTTTGGCCATCTTTTTTTTGGCCGGGTTTCGGGTTAAGGATCCGCAGGCAACAAACTGTGACAGTCTGATCATCGCCGGTAATTACCAGCACGTCCAACTTTGAATACTTACATTTCCGATAGCATTTACATAAGGGAAGTCGGGTTGGAATAAGGGTAAGTCCCTTTGCCATATCCTGGACTGGCATCTGGCGAATAGACTGGCACGAGGAACGGATTTTCTTGTCCCTACCTAATTTCCCCCAGAATATTTGTCTTGCTTCGTTCTTAATCTCCTCTTTCGTAAAGTTCTATAGGCTTACGAGTGCCATTGCAGGAACTTCAATGAGAGCAGCAAAGGCAGTAGACTTGGTGCCCTGGTAATCACTAAGTGCCCCAGTCAAAGCCTTGATAACCTGGTCATTGCCTTGTGGTCTCTGGTCATAATCTTGCCCTGGCCATTGCCTTGGTGGTCCCGATCATTACCTTTGTGAACCTGGTAATTGTCTTAGTGCCTGGTCATTGTCTTGGTGCCTCTGCCGGTCATTGCCTTGGTACCCCTGGTCATTGCCTTGTGGTCTCTGGTCATAATCTTGCCCTGGCCATTGCCTTGGTGGTCCCGGTCATTGCCTTAGTGAACCTGGTAATTGTCTTAGTGCCACGGGTCATTGCCTATGTTGCCTGGTCATTGTCTTGGTGCCTCTGCCGGTCATTGCCTTGGTACCCCTGGTCATTGCCTTGGTACCCCTGGTCATTGCCTTGGTGCCTCTGGTCATTGCCTTGGTGCCTCTGGTCATTGCCTTGGCACCTCTGGTCATTGCCTTGGTGACCTGGTCATTGCCATGGTGCCCCTGGTCATTGCCTTGGTGCTCAATGTCATTGCCTTAGTGCCCTGGTCATTGCCATGGTGGCCCTGGTGCCCTGATCACTTTTAAGAACAAATTTCCTGCCCAAAAATGGTGATGTCAAGGAATATTTGGTTTCACTGCTCGGAATTCAACACAAAACAAACTGTAAACAATTTTCATCCAGGTCAACAAGGTGGACACAACCCAGAAAGTCATTAAGTCTTCCAATTTTACATCCTTTTTATTACTACTACAAGCACAGCATGAAATTTATTGATAAATCAACCCGCGTACCCTAAAACCAAGCAAGATTCTGGTTTCTCAAAAAGAAAACAACGGCATTCTGCAAAATGTGAAACAGATTCAATTTTCGAATGAGAGGCAGTTAAGGTGAAACACAAACTGCAAACGAGAGCGTGTGTGCCGAGTCGTAACCCTATACGATAATATCCCTCGTCTTTCGAGGTTCTACGACTGAAACTGTTTGTGACAAACAAACAGGCAATTTGTTCTTGTTCTTGCTGGTTTTTTTTTTTTTTTTTTTTTTTCGTCAGTGACAGGTGGAAAACTAGCCTGCAGTGGTATTAGGCTTCCTCCAGTAAGCCCCGCAATCTGATTCAGGTAGGATTAACGGACTATTTTTCTCAGAGACATATCTGATCTCGTCGTTCTAACAATCGGCCAATGGCCCTGGAATAAAATGAGTCACTACAAAATGACAAATTAATACTACTTCTCCCGATCACCTGGGGACAATTTCATAGAGCTGCTTAGCACAAAAAATTGCTTAGCACAAAAATAGCTTTCCCAATCAAACAAACCACCATTGAAAATTCCATTTGATATTCATGGTCAGCGAACAACAGCCAAAGAACAATACCGCTCCGCACTTGCGCTAAAAATAGCACCGGACCTCAGACAAATATTGAAACCATGCACACTTGCGTGCGTGTACACTATGTGTGTGATCAATGTTTGTCTGACATCCGGGAATTTTGTGACGTCATTAGTGCGGAGCGCTATTGCAAGTGATACACAACACACGAAAATTTGGTTGTTAATACTGTTTTTACTAAGACAGAAATGTCATACTTAGTGAATTTTTGTGCTAAGCAGCTTTATGAAATTGGCCCCAGATCATTTTGTGGGATCTAAATTTTTGAAAAACGTCTTGAAACTGACAGGGTATTGAGCGTAATGACATCTGGAATGAGCAAAGAAAATCTGACTGAACCTAATAAGACGTCCTGGCAGAATAAACAACATGCATATACTCCCCGCAGAAAATATTAATTCAATAAAACATTTTAATAAGAGGCTCACTACAGGAGCAAATGGTCTTAAATCTAATTAGTCGTTTGTCCTACGCTTATGAATAATAATAAGGACATTATCCACTACATCAGTAGCATCAGTCAGTAGAACTCTGAATAGTGACAAGTGGACTGCATCCAATTGTACATGTAGCAATACAGCATACTTGATTTATGTACATGTATTATAGCACTTGTTCAAATATCTATACACCTGTACATAATGAATATATCCTTCAATTAATTGATTGCGTTGCTTGCATATGCTAAGTGCAGTAGTGCTGGGATCGCGAATTACGTTTCTCATTATAGCCTGCTAATAGATCATTTAAATTTGACAGTGCAAATACATATAATGGCAAAGGTAAACTGCGATGTTGACCAATACATGTTCATAAAGTGGAGTAATTCTCAACGGAGTGCAGGCTGAAGTGATCAAATAAGTTGGAATACGATTTAAGCGTTGTCCAACATTGATCACCAGATTTGATAAAACAATGATCAGTATGATATTTAACATCAATAATGATAGATAATCATGTAGGCCCTATTTAAAATACAATAATCAACTTTGGTTTAAACATGGTTCAAACATGTTTAAACACTTGGTCAAAAAAATTAACTGCATACATATGTACATACAAAATTGGCAATATGTACCCTAGAATAAGTCACGGAAACCATTTTTGAAAACAAAAAGCTGATTTTGCTCAGCAAAGGAGGTTACCAACCACAACTCAAATGTTATAAATGCAAATTTCTATCAATTGGTTATGACAATTGTCCTTCCATTTCTTTCTTTTTTTGGGGGGGGGGGATGGGGGGTCAGTGGAGAAGTCTGCTATAAAGGGGCCTTTCTCAAAGCTCGGCTCCGGCTCCGGCTTCATCTCTGTTTTCATACACTGAAAATATAGGTTGTGGATTTCCATTGAAGCTGAAGCCCTGTTGTCCTTTTCAAACCAGAGAATCTACTTCCTAACTGCAGCCAAAAGCCTCTATTTTGATACCTGTACCTGTGATTTTGAAATGGATTCACGAAATGGGGGTGGAGCCAAAGCCTGAGCCTTAGCCGTGCTTTGAGAAAGGCCCAAGGATTCTTGGTAGCCATTTCCATCCAATGGCAGATCAAGGAAATACGGTTAAGTGTTCAGCTCAGCCGTGTTTAATTCTCCTCAATAATCCTACTTTAATCTCGTGGTATAGGAAGACATGATAGCAGGAACGTACGTGTTTGCGGTTGTTCATCATCATACGTGGATCGTTATTCAGAGTAGCTCGTTAAGTATGCATGCTTCATCTCACTCCTTGTTTTTGAGGACCAGTCATTTATCAAACTCTACTTTCTAATTGTAATCTGCTGTCTCAATGGGGACCAAAGGCCATCCATGAGATATTTGGGACTTGGGTAAATTTTTATACAATTGGTCGAGCAACAAAATTTTCTTAGAGCTTATAATTATCTAAACTAAAATTAATTAATTAATCTTTAGCCTTCGATAAAGATCCTGCAAGGATCGAAACGTGTCAGGACCTCCTAACTCCAGGCATAAAGTGAAATTACTTTGCTGACCAAAACTCTGTGTAAATGTTTAAAGCAAAATATGAGCTGAAAGCAATACAATGAAAATATGTATGTGGATCGGTTTGCGGAAACACCATGTAAGAATCGTTCGTACTTTCGCACTTCTATTTCGTTTGCACTTCTCGTAAGGTCGCAACGTTATGACTAGCCTGCTCCATATGAAAATATGGTTGGTAAATTTTCTCTTTTTACTCAAGAAAATCGTCAGCGCTCTGCTAAATTTAAAATAAAACCATCCCGACTATAATCAGACAAGAGGCCTGTGGCATTTTATAGAGGAGGAAGCACCCACCCCCCACCCCCAACCCAACAAAAATACTCTCCTCCAAGCAAACTGAAATGGTTAGACCACTCCAAATACAACAAGCGTGCAACTGCAAAGAGACTGTGCCAATACCGATCCTAAAAGCTCAAATATTTGACGTTCACCGGTGCTCCGCCACTTGAGCGGTTCCTTCTCAGCCTGCCATCAATTAAAGAGACAGATAGAGCTTTAACTCTGCCAACGTGGAAGAGATCGAAGATTAATCGCGGGGTCTTTTTGGAATCTCGTTGTTTGCAGAGCATGCCCGGCCGTCGAAGTTCAAAAGGCCTTCGAGACTGAAGACAAATTTCACGCAATCGGGTCTCGGGGAAATCCTGTCCGGTTGTGAGCGACCCCATTTATAACAATTTGTGTGCCCGTGACTGTGTATACACGTACGCGTGTCTTGAATTTTTTAGGGCACGGGGACATTTACAGTCATAAATTGGTCGGACAAATGCACTGTTTAAGTAAAAAATTAATTTGTGTAGATTGTACTTGATTGACAGATGTGAATCACCTGCATCAACTTACATTCAAGGATAGAAGAACAAAAAAAATACAAACACGTCAAGAATAAAATGATTTCCCTGCAACCTGAAATAACATATTTCGCGCGCTCGAATTCGCCTCTTGGTGAAAACCAAAATTCGCATACGCGCTGAAAGCGTCCCCATAGAACAACGGGCATTTTTTATAAATTCGCTTCTTCATGAAAACTTGAAATAGCACCCTTTTGTGATATTCTCCCTTCATACTGATTTTCGTGATCTTATTGATTTCATTTGATTTGGCCGAAACAATTTCGCCAAGATGTCCATTACAATACCCTTAATCGATTTTTGGCCGAAAAAAAAAAAATTTGAAAAAATCTTGTTTTGTGCCCAATTCGACCCTTCGTGAAAACGTTGACGATTTATTACATCATGCATACTGAACAAATTATTACAACATGTTAGTCATTTCTATAAGTCTGAGCATGATCTAATAAAGACTATTTCCAGGGTTTATTTTCATTCCAAAAATTATTTTGCCTAAAGGAAAGTCAGCATGCCTTTCACTAAGGGTTAGGAATGCCACAAAACGAAGTAAACACAAAATATCAGCCGTTAAATTAGCAATGTGTGAAAATGTGCCCAGGTATTGCACAGTACCTAGCCAGGTAGCCTTGGAGGCTGATGAATTACAAATTGTTCAATTCCAGACATTTCGTTCAAAAATGTCAACATGACTCAAAATTGACAGGGTCTTTTTTCTGACCTTGAAACAAGTTCAACAAAACCAATTGAATGTTCAATCCGTAGAAATGCATCGTGTCCGTGAGTGCATTTTGGGCAGGGCTGTTACACTGCAGTGTTTTGAAGAAAAACACCACAAATTGAATGGGGAATTTTCATAAGGACAGAGCCTGCTAATGTTTGTGTTTTTTTTCTTCTGTTTCCCTTCACATCTGCAAAAACAAACTCTGATCCCCAGGCGAGGATGCACGTAGGCACACCTCTCGCTCGAGCCAGACCGTTGCTTTGCGATTTCCATCACCAGCGGACGATTCTGACACTTCGGACGGCATGCCATGTCTGCTCAGACTCCATGCTGGAAATTCACCCAACCTTATACATCCACACGTAGCCTACTGCAGTGACTGCACAATCTTAATTGACATCTTTCACAAAGTTAGAGTGTGAAAAATGCATCGATATTTTTGACACGTCTACGTCCAGTACACATGTACATCAACTCTCATCATGTAAAATTTAATGACAATAAAGAACTGACATAGAAAAAAATAAAAGAAGACTTTCTTGAATCACTTGAAAGGTAGTATGTCACTACGAACACTGTTGCTACTTGGTAGATATTTAGACAAACAGAAAGCAACAAAGACAGAATAAATCTGACTAAAATGAAAAAAAAAGGACCGGTAAATCAAATTGGGGGCAAATCCTATGATCTGACTACAAAATAGACAAACAAACATCCGTATAAAATAATTTCTTAACATTAATCATTCATTTCAAAAGTTTTGGTTAGATTCTATTTTGCAAATTTATACTGTGATAAAAATCCATTGCGGTTGTACCTGATTTCATACCAAATAAAAAAACATACTGTATATACATGCGTGAGTTGCCTCATTGATATTTCATAAGGTACAAAAAAGTGAAAGAATAATTCCGGACATCTAAATGGCAACGACACGTGAACTCAAATTTGTTTCTTAGCGAGCAATCAAAACATCCGAACCAGAGGACATTACACGAGATAAATGAAGAGTGATTCATAAAAAGCTGTTGGTCATTACCTGAAAGTTGATGTGGGGTGTCTACTCCCAAACCGGCGTGGCTAAAGAACTAATTCTTTAAAAGCATAGGCGGACGAACAGCTATTAAAGAAGTGATGTTTGATGAGAACGGACGGTACGCCAGTCTTTTCCAAACCCGACACAAAGCGAAACAGGTCCTGTTTGATCTAGAGGGATGAGGGGATGAGTTTGCTAAAAGCACTTCACTTTATGGCAGAGGTTCCCTCATGTGCGATCTTATCACTTTGCAGAGGAAGACACCAAGAGTTTTGTCATGTACACCCGTGCGGAGGCGTAAGCAGCAAAGCAGCGCCTTAAGGACGAGCCTTATTAAGCGCATTTATAGGTGTTTGGTTTGGACGCTGGCCGCAAGGCACCTAATGATGATGATGACAGTAATCAAGTGTCATCTGCTATTGTTTTTAACTTCCTTGGGTATCACGTTGCTTGCAAGATGACGGGGGAGGATGGAATCAAAAGCCTAACTCGGAGCGGGGTATTATACTGTTGATAAAACAAACACCACCTCCCCGAAGATCTTAATTGTTTTTACAGTTTAGTATTTATCTTCTCTCCAAGACGATGAAGTCTACTCAGAGACTGAAATCCTCTTTAAAATCAATTTGCTCTATTAGCAAACCTTACAGGCCCCTACAGAGTTCAGGGTACAGATCCTTCCTTCTAGAACAAACAATTTCCAATTGACACTTTTGACGTTGACATTTTGTATACTTATTCTCTGAATGTTTGATTCATCACCTGCTATCGCCGGCCAGAAATATACGTTTGGGGAAAAAATATCTGATCGCAGATTTATGCTTCCGAGGCAAACTGTCAGATTGTCAAAAGACTTGAATGCTCAATCTGCACAGCAACCAAACCATGTCACTTTTACAATTTGCGCGCCAGCACGGGAAGCATTCAAACAAATGATCACAGCGGTTTAATATTTCACAGGAATAGTTGACGGTCGACAAATTTTCAAAACAAATTTTGCCTCAAAGTCAAAGAGGCATTCCATTCCTGCTTGGGAGTGTATTGAGTTTATAGCAGTATGCCGAGGACACAAAGAATGGGAGACTTTTGAGAACCGGTCTTCAAGTCAACAGAGCACGTGCACGCACTACAGCGCAGGCGCAAAACAACGCGCGCATGCTCGCATTTGCATACGCTGTTGACTTGAAGACCGATTCTCAAAAGTCTCCCATTGGTTGGTAAAATGGTAGCTTTATCCATAAAATAGAAAGGGAATGTATGATATTTTCATACTTCTTATTTTCAACTTTCACGTACCGGTACCGTTATTATTTTTTTGTAACATGTAAATGGCGGGGTAGTTCTTCCTACCCTGGGGCCAATTTCATAGAGCTGTTTAAGCACCAAAAACCTTGATCAATTAAATCAGTATGCCAGCCAAAAAACCTTGTGAATGTCATGCTCAGCAAACAATGGCCGAGTACAGGTCAAAAGCAGTAAACATCACAAAAACATTTGGGTAGTAATCCTGTTTGATCAAAGAATACTTTTCATGCAATTTTAAGCAATTTTTGTGCTTAAGCAGCTCTATAGAATTGGCCCCAAGTCATCAGTCACAATGCAATGGGCTTGAATACACTGCAGGCATTTGCTTATACAGTATACACACAACAATTCTGGCTGACACATTTATTCAAAATGCGCTAAAAAATGCCGCTAGAGTTAGGGTTAATTAAAAAAACCTGGGGCTGGGGAGAAGGCAGCCGAGACTTGAAACCGCATAAAATGCTTACCACATCCGTGCTGGTGTCTTTATAAACTCCAGGCATTTTATTGATCAATCCGGCACCTTCTCTAAACGACAGATCGTAGGACGAGTGCCTGCGTGACTGCAACGCGTCCACGATGCCCCGATGCACGGAACCCACTCTCTCCCATGTATTCCGCTTCAAGTTCATTATGTCCGCCTTCTTCCCCTATCGTCGCCGATTATCAACGAAACCACCGGTACAGTTTCCGGTAACGTTCTTCCTCATTTCAGCAAATAGAAACTCAAAATCCTCGCCAAGAGAGACACTGTTTACGAGTGTATCGTCAACTTTGAAACCAACAGAGAATGGTTTCCACGACGGTTGTTATTTTTCTTTTTGCACGTTATAAAATGTTGCCTTTCATCACTGCACACTGGTCTATGTTCAACTGAATGGAATATTATTGTACTTTGACAATATACACAAACTGAATGCATTTGCACAGTAGATCTAGAACGTGATACCGAAGTTGAATGACGTAGGTGTGCACTACTACTTCAAGGGAACCATAAAAAGCCACTTCACGAACTCGCTGATAAGTCTCCCTTTGTGCTGCCTGTGACCAACACGGAAGTTTCAGCAACTAACTGGAATTGGTATATTTTTGGAACAGAGTCATTTTTTAGGTCACACCTTCCTCATTTCTCAGCAGCAGGTGTATTTTGTTTATTTTGTTCATTTTGTAATATTCTCATTTAGGCTCCTTGGAATATTTATGCATAGTTTGTTGATAGTAAATAGTTTTCTTGCCCTTTTTACCCTAAAATGTATTAAACCTGACATATTCTAAGTAGGTACTCAGTCTTGTTAACTTGAGCTTATTCAACTAAAGTACAATGGGTATTAGTTTTTAGGGTGCTGCTTAGAATTCATATTGTTAAATAAAATGCTCTCAAAATATGTTTGATTTATTATTATTATAACACTTACCTAGTATTTCAAACCTAGCAGGATCTGTCATTGTTTTCTTTCTTTTTTTCTTTTTTTTTAAGGCTGAATGACAAGGGTACAATGTCAAACAGGTTAAAGATGCTTCAGGTACAAATCAGAGAAACAAAGAAAGAAGGCTGTGAATTTGTTTTTTTTTTAAATAGCCCGTCTGAAGGATCCTGATATGACAGAATTGTAAAACTGTGGGAATTCTTATCAAACATATTCCTATATTAAGTCATTATTGTGGTTGATGGGAAGTTTGTAGCAGTTTATATGCCAAGGTAATAAATGGAATGATTTTTAACCAGAGCCTGTCACTTATTCTTAGTTTGACTGCCATTGTGGCAGTCTGCAAGCACACCAGGAACAGTATTTACAGGTGTTTTTTTCTCTTCTAATAGAATAATGGATTAGTACAATTCCTCAAATAAAGGCATATTTTTAGTGAGTTGCGGCAAAATCAAATAAAAAACCCGGATTTGATCTCTGATCCTGGAAATATGCGACCTTGGATACTAAAATTCTGATCGAAGCACGACGGAGGCATTTATCCAGCCATTCCGAGACGAGAGTTTTGTTGATGTAGCCTTTTCAAATCCGCTGAATAGACTTTCATGTTTTGACTTTTGAGTTGTGGTCTATACACTGATTTAACCATTCATGCGTGAATATCAAACATTCGAAGCCTCACGGACGTTTTATCACACAATTCAGAACAAGTGACAATACTGTATTGCGCAGTACATGTAATACTGTACATAAAAAGGCAGCTAGCAGTGGAATTCTCTAATAGTGGGTGTGGACGGCAGAAAGGAACCATATATCGTTGGAGAGCTGGAGGTTACTTTGCAGGCGCTTGTAGCGAATGACATGACATAATGACAGAGTTTTCAGTCTGAAGAATTCAAACTTTGAGGTCGACAGTGCAAGAAAAGGTTAGTGCATACTGTTAAAAGTTTACTTAAGAGAGGCTGTGTGTCCCACATTCCAAATGACACGAAAAACCACGAAACATTCGCTGAACATTACGGACGGCCATTTTCTGGTTGATTGCAAAAAGGATTTTAATCTCAGGGTGCATTCGTTTAGCTAACACGGGTCAGCCCTTGCTGGGAATGGTCGTGCTATACTGCACAAAACAAGCGAGAGAATGGGGACGAGGTTGACTGGTGTCGACACGGGGGAGCTAAACGAATGCACCCTAAATATACCAATCTGTGTGACTTCAGCGGCATTATTAAAAAAATGCTTAACTGCAAAAAAAGAAGAATTCTCTTACCTCCCATATCATCTTGAAGTCCTTTTGTTCTATTCTGAGCAGCTCACAAAACTCGCTGGTGACAACGGTGGCGTGACGGGGTGAATCGTTCAGCACCGATTCGCCAAATGCGGTGCCGGTGCCCAGCGCACATATTGTGACACATTCCTAAACAAAAACAACAACAACACATTCCTAAACAAAAACAACAACAATTGAATGTTGAATATTACTGTTTTTATGATCGGACCTGCTATCCTTTAAGCTATAACTTCTAAACATTATCGATACATTGAATGAAACTTCTCAACAGCCAAAATAATGACCTGAAATTTATAAAATGCTTGGAATTGGGGGTTCTGTGGCCTAGTGGTCTGGCGTGTCGAACCCAAAGTCTTGTGGTCAATCTACAGATTGTGGGTTCGAATCCAGCCATGGGTTAATGGTGCTTGCGTCCTTGGGCAAGATGCTTTGTCACATATTGCTCCTCTTCACCCAGGTGTAAATGGGTACCTGTGAGGGTAGAGATGGCTGTGGTTTGATTAGCCTCTGTGCGCCCTATGGTTGCCAGTATGGGGCTGTATGCTCCCCAGGGAGTTGAGATGGTTTCAGGAATGTAAATTATGGCCCGATGACCAGGGATAATAATAATGTACAGCGCTTTGATCTTCTTGTAAAGGCGCTTTATAAATGCCCGTTATTATTATTATTATTATTATGAATTAGGAGGGCCTGGTGGCCTGATACATTTCGATCCTAGTAGGATCTTACTTTCAATAAAGATCCTGCTAGGATCGAAGCACGTCCGGCCCTTCTAATTAACTAACTTTAACATGTATGTGAATATCTCCCTGTTCAAGAAGCAGATTAACTTCACTTATTTGAAGAACAGCCTTGCTTAGAATTTTAAACTCTAACTTAAAGTGCATTATCTGCTGACTCTTCCCTATAATTTTGGCAAATGAATGGAAAGAACACAACAAAATTACAAACGTTTACAAAAATGTGTGCCACCTCGCATTTTGACAAGCTGGCAAGGTTTTTGCACATGGCATATTGGCTAAGTGTCAACAGACTATGCAGGTCATGCTCTGTAAATTTCACACACACACTATGTGTCAGTCATCCATAACACAATATATATTAATTAATGAAATTGTTTTTGCAAAAGATATACAGGGTGTCCCAGAAAAAACGCAACACTGTATCGGGACCCATTATGTTAAAATTAAACTGTTTATCACTTCAAGATTCAGATATGTGATACAGCCATGTCTTGGTTATCACCATGTAAAATTTAAGCATATTGGGGCTGAAATTGGCAAAAATATGACCAATTGAAAGAGTACTCCTTCAAAACAAATTTGCAAGGATAACACGAATAGTGGTCAATACACACATAATGTGTATGAAAGAAAGATGAAAATCGGGTTTTGAGGTTGGGTGATTCAGTCTTAGTTTTTTCACTAAATTTAAGAGCAATTATGCTCAAATTGTAAATGGTGATAGCCATGACATAGCTGTATCACATATCTGAATCTTGAAGTGATAAACAGTTTAATTTTCATATAATAGTTCTCGACACAAGTGTGCTTTTTGGGGACACCCTGTATAGTTCACACACAAAATAAGCGTATATACATTACAGTGTTAATTTTGGGTCATTCAAATACCGTAGGTAGAAAATATGTGAAGACAATATATAAAGTACATAGCCTGTTTGTGTTAATTGTTGAGTGTTTCGTGCATCCCTAGCGCCCCCTAGTAGTGGTGCGTATTCATTGTTACCTTTGTATTGCCTTGTATTTCCCTGTCGCTGACATTTACGTCTAAGGTGCCCGACAGTACTGCATACCAGTTGGTGCCGATATCACCTTGCCTAAACACTGAAACAACAGAAAAGAGAAATATTAGTCATTTTGTTTATGTAGGTATGTGGACCGGTTTGCGGAAACACCATGTAAGAATCGTTTGTACTTTCGCACTTCTATTTCTTTCGCAATTCTCGTAAGATTGTCACCATGCAAAGCCTCAAATCTTTCTTGTTTATATCCTTGGATGTTATTATTAATAGTCTACGCTCCTCATCACTAAGCACTCCAGTAAAAGGGGGAGGGGCCGGGGGTATGGGGAGGGGGGGGGGGGGCAAACTTGTCATTACCGGTTTAGATTTTCCGGTTTGTGGATTATGATGACCTGAAAT
This sequence comes from Astropecten irregularis, assembly GCA_963971285.1. Classification (NCBI taxonomy): domain Eukaryota; kingdom Metazoa; phylum Echinodermata; class Asteroidea; order Paxillosida; family Astropectinidae; genus Astropecten; species Astropecten irregularis. Next base: position 16,440,642 of record OZ020255.1, on the reverse strand, counting down.
GCAACCGGGTCATTTGTTCCACTCCGTTGGGACGTGATCCGTGATGCCGTACGTTGTCGTCGTATAATGTTGGCCAATACACATCCATTATTAAATTGGTTTATGCGCCGACTATTATATCTTGCATAATGAGAGATCCATTATATGTCCTTCACTGACACCAATCACTGCTCCGTCACAAGGAAAGGACGGGACGGCAATTCCGACGAGGAATAATTGCATAATTGGACAATATGAGGTCGATGCTGTCCGTCTATAAACATCGGACAACAACGCAAATTGTTCTCCAACTTTAACCGCAGGACGTATGTTTTGGAATATTTTGGAATTGAAGATTATGTTTTTTTAGAGAATTTTATTTATCAGTAAGTGAAATCATCAGTATGAAAATCTTCACAGATTTACATATAACTTACAGGGTATAAAGATGGTGATGGTAGAAACATACCATTAAATGTTTCTGCCTGAAATGCTGTATTTATCCAGAAAAGAGTAAAACCAATGACCCCAAAATTTGATCTTTAAAAGATCAAAAATAATGGTGGAAAGAGTTCAGACATACCGTGGGCGTTTTTCACTGTTTTCTAAAAAAGTGGCCACTGTATGGGAATGAAAATTTCACAGATGACTGTTACTGTATCTGTCTTGATATTTTTGCCCATGAATCTGCATTTCTTGGACAAAAACCAAAGTATGATATTACCCTTATTTTAAAAAGCCGCAATGAAATGTCAAAAACATAACAATAAATTGAATGGACCCATCGTTTTGCATTTCTTTTGTGGCTCAGTATCATGTACAACGGGTCGTGAATCTAAATCTGGACCACCAGATAGACATTGTATAGGAGGAGATGGCAATTATAAGATCATCCTGTATGCACGTTCCGTAACCGTGAACAAATGAGCCGACCTTACGTGACCTTAAGCAGACCCGGGCTGGACAATGCCACCCCAATCAGTCTCTACACCTCGGTTGACTTGCACGTTCAATTATGTATCAAAAAGCTGATACGTACATGCATGCATCACATCATATGTAACATGTATGCGCTATGTCCGTTATTCCTCCTAGCTATTTTCGGTTTACCGGCCGTAGCCGTTGACGCCGCGATGTCAGCATTTATGATGAATGCAACTATTGCCGTGCAGCTCATCATAGGCTATTCGAGAAGGCATGCATACTCCAATACATTCCAAAGCTATACAAAAACAAACAAACAAGGTGGAGAGACCGTTGCAGAGATTATATGGATTGGTTACCTTAGCGTTAAGTCTTAAAGGGCGGCTGCAATGGGTGTTTTTGCTTATACTGTATATTGATGGAATAAAGTCTTTAAAACGCAGTTGTGTGGCTGTCGTAGTCACAGAACAGCACCTACACTTTGTCTGATCCAGCATGAACATGACAAAATAATCCTGTGAAAATTTGAGCTCCAGCGGACATCAGAGTATGAAGTTTTTCTTATAAAACATAAAGAATGGTTTTGATCTTACCCTAAGATCAAAACTGTTTTTGGTCTTTGTTTGACTCATTTCTAGATAAATACACCATTCCAGGCAGAAATATTTTAACAGTATGTTTCTACCAGCACCATCTTCATACCCAGCTGAAAGTTATAGGTAAATCTGTGAACATTTCTGTTTGGGTTTGTTACCAATCCTGTACGGTACCTTTAATTCATTGAGAGGTGAATAAAGAAAAATTTACTGGAGTGCCTGGGATTCAATTTTCCGTGGGGTTGCAGGTTCAAATCCCACTCCGGATTGACAATCCGGAGTGGGATTTGAACCTGCAACCCCACGGAAAATTGAATTGAGGTGCCTAGGTAAGCAAGGAAAAACTGACAGTTTTTCCTTGCTTACCTATAGGCACCTCTCAATAACTGAATAATTGATAGTTTAGCAGACGGCTATTTGAATAGTCGTAATTAAAAAAAACAATTGTGGTTAATAATATATGCATTTGGCAAACACAATCAGATTTGGCTCACTTGTATACACTTGTAGCTCATTAATTACTTTGGTCGGAGCAGGAGTGGAAGTCCTAGTGTTTAGTGTGTAAATAATTGCCACTTGCTTCAAGGAAAACTTAAAGGTAGTATCATACTTTGGTAAGACACCAAAATAGAAATGTTCACAGATTTACGTATAACTTACAGGGTATGAAGATAGTGGTGGTAGAAACATACTGTTCCAATTTTTCCGCCTGAAATGGTGTATTTATCCAGAAATTAGTAAACAACGACCGAAAAAGAGAAAAGACTGTGGCCATTTTTCGCAGTTTTCTCAAAAAGTGGGCAACGTATGGGACTGAAATTTTCACAGACGACTGTTATTGTATATTCTTTGATATTTTTGCCCATGAATCTGCATTTCTTTGACAAAAACCAATGTATGATATTACGTTTAAGAACACCTATTAAATTAAGCCTCCTTTCAGAAATGATGCTAAGCTCATTAGAAACAATTACAGCCTTGCATGTACAAGCCAAGAGAAAATATACTTACTAACAATTCTTAAACAGTTAAAGGTAATCGTACAACTGTACTTCAGTTGTTGTCAAAGAAATGCATACTCATGGGCAAAACCATCAAGACAGATACAGCAGCAGTCATCTGTGAAATTTCCAGTCCCATACGGGGGCGAATTTTTGAGAAAACAGTGAAAAACGCCCACGGAGTTTCTTTAATCTTTTCACCTTTATTTTTTTACCTTTTCAAAGATCAAAAACAATTTAGATCGTTGCTTTTACTTATTTCTTGATAAATACAGCATTTCAGGCAGAATAATTTTAACGGTATGTTTCTACCAGCACCATCGTTATACCCTGTAAGTTATATGTAAATCTGTGAAAAATTCTGTTTTGGTGTCTTACCAAAGTATGGATACTACCTTAAAGGTTAAAATTGTTCGGCTAGGAAAATCCAACTGGATTAGAACTTCGGTTGTAAATAGACACACAAAGTTATGGTACTTCCCCTGAACTCCCAAAGCAATTTACAAACGTCTTCCCCGGATGAATGGAGTTGCTTTTATGATATTTTCAAATTCCTTTGAATCTTTCTTATTCTAACGTTCTCTAATACCCTTCCCTGGATCAAATCCCAAATCTGGTTAATTTCCAGTCATTTCCCATTTATGTATTCTATCCCCAGTCATTATACGTCCGACACTTGCAATGTTTGTTTGTGTCGCTCTCAGGCTTCTAAAGCAAAGGATTATCTGCACATCAAATCTGAGCCCTTTCTCCGCGGAATCTTAAAATATTTATGATGCTGCAGAGGGGGATTGGTAGCATTAAACAGATAAAAAATGGCAACTTTGAAATGAGTCGTTTCTTGCAAATAGCCAAGAGTTGACAAGCAATGGAAATTTTTTTTCGGGAGAAACCTCAAGGAACTGATGAAGCAGATGATTGTGATATCGAAGGATCGAAAACATTATCCCTAGAGCAGCCATTCATGTCCATCTGACAAGAAAAATCATGTGTACCGGTAATAATTCTCGGGTGTTAGTCGACGATGATCCAAATAGATCATTTTACCGTTATCAAAACAGCCAACCCACGCACAAACGCCCATACATGTTTTAAAGTAAACCAAGAAGCAAGCAAACAAAAAATGAAACTCAACTGTAGGAGATTGTGGGGGATTTTTTGTCTTTCTTCTTAATACAAATCCTATTCTCTCTCTATGCCGTCTATCGCTTTTAACTAGATACGACTCGCTCCTTTTAGCAGCACTTCAAAGTAGCACTTGAAAGGAAACACAATCCTAAACAGGCTCCCACGTAAGCCGGTTCTTGTGCTCAAGAAATATCCATCTTTACAGAGTGTCTTTATACACACAGATCCGAGGATTTGTCCTCCTTTAATGCCCAAAAGAAACCCAAGATGCCACACACTTCAGATTTCATCAAGATTGTGTTTTTCTTTCCGTGGACAGAGCACGATTTGGGGATGGGGATTTGTGAAGTTGGGTACGAGTGGAACGCCGAAGATGACAGGCCTGTGTTTGTCGTTAACTTTCGACGGCTTTAATTTGCCATGATGGGATGTGGGCTGCGCACGTTAAAAGAAATTATGCAGCTCGCAGTGAACAGAATGCATGGCCTCGGTCACGTTTTAAAATGCCACACACGTATTGAATTTATGAACTCTTTTTTATTTCATGAGCACAACGTACAATACGTACCCTAATTGCTTGCTGTACATGGACCTTAGTGCAATAGGGTTAATAATTCACTGCTGACCGATATTTCGTTATTAATTTTGCTCCAAAGTGTTTTTTTTTTGTTAAGTGCTAATCACTGTTGTTTCCATGGCCTAAATTCCTGTTTGTGATCACTCTCATTAATAGTATTTATTCCCAGAGGTTTCTCTGTGTGGCTTTATTTATAGTTTCTCATTCTCAAGAAATATACGACTTCGACAAGGTCTGTGGTGCCGGCTGTGCAAATTAATTATCTCTCGTGGGACATAGAAAAAAATTTGATGAGAGCCGAGAATTTTAATTTGACAATTTGGTCTGATGGAGGAAAAAAAAAAAAAAAACTTACCGGCCGGATCGTCAAGCCTCATATCCTTTTCAGAAGCATTTTGCTTTTAAAAGGTAATTTCATACTTTGGTTTTTGCCAAAGAAATACAGAAGATTCATGGGCAAAAATATCAAGAATGATACAGTAACAGTCATCTGTGAAATTTCCAGTATGGTGCCCACTTTTTGAGAAAACAGTGAAAAATGCTCAGAGTAATTTTAAAACTTTTCACCGTAATTTTGTATCTTCCGAATATCAACATTATTGTTTGGATCTTTGGTTTTACTCTTTTCTGGATAAATACAGCATTTAAAAAATGTATCGGTATGTTTCTACCATCACCATCTTTATACATACATGTACAATGTAGGCCTAAGTTATAAATCTGTGAAGATTTCTGTTTTGGAATGTTACCATTGAAGTACATGTATGATAGTACCTTTTAATCCTAACAATCTTGAATCCTTCAATTTAAATTTACTAATAGCATTGGCAAATGCTGGAATATATTTCACATTGTTTTGCATTCATTTTCAAAGGCATGATGACAAGATTTAATTATATGCACGGCCTTATGACACAGACATTTTCTGATTGATAAATCTATTCTGCGAAATGAGTCCTAGTCACGATTCCTATTTTAGTCTGCCGAAATAATCAATTTATTGGGTCTGTTTCACAGTGGTCACTGGACTGAAAAGAATAAAAAAAAGTCACAAACATTACGGTAATTAAATCTGCTCGCATTAATAAGTGCAGTATGGGAACCAACATACGTGTACACACACAGCGAACCCTATTCATTATACACACTGTCTATATTGCACCATGATTTTGTACAGATGTTTGATTGTGTTGGCCTACAATATGACTCTGTCTAAATTACTCCTAAATAGGGCTCCGCGCTTGTGACGTCACATTCAGAAGTTCGGCCAAACAGGTCGCACGTTGCACAATTAACTTACACGTAAACATTGTGATATCTGTCCGAACATCGAGGTAACTATAGCTTAAGATAATAATTGGTGTATTCTATAAATAGCAAGCGCGGAGCCCTATTGCAACAGATAAAAATTCAGTAAAATTAAAAAGGACAAAACAACCAAAAAACAAAAACCAGATTTCCAAAGAGTCATACAGGCCATACAATTTCTTCATTTTTACTGGTAATTTTAAGACTCAGGTAAAAAACATGCAGAGATACAAGGACTTAGAGTCAATTGTATTTCAAAAAGGTGACATTTTAAATTTTCATCAAATGACCACAAGGGAAACTGACTGAATTTAAAGTCATTGAAAAGTGAACAAAGAAAAATTGACTGGAGCATTTTCCTTCGAATACATGAAGTTTTTCCGCTGAGACAAGAATGACAATAGAAAAGTTAGACCCTAGAAGGAGACTAAATATGATAGTTTATTAATATTACATCAACAATAGTGCGTACGTGTTTGAACGTACAGAGACAAATTTCTGAGATACAACAAAAACCACTCCCCAAACTCTACTTCCACTCCCAAGACCCCAAGTCCTCCGTCAGACCCCATTTAAAAAATGTCTCTCCATTAGACCATTACAAATTGTCAGAATTGACTTCATTGACTATTTTCCATCTGGCAAATTGATCCGACATCTCGACTACACACAACAATGACAAATGACGACCACAGACAAGAGAATGCTCCGAGATGTTTTTGAAACGTAGCCAGGATCAAAAACAAGCCAGACACGGAGCAATATACCACATGCTATTCAAATACCGCACACAAAAGGGAGCCCGCCCAGAGAATACGGTATTCTGAATACCACGCTTGCATGGCCATACAGATAAACAGATATAGGTTACACGGATATGTGAATAAGTGACATGTACGTGTGTACAGGCTGGCGCGGTGTAATACTACAGCGTGCTCTCAGCTTGAGAAATTTAACCTTTTTATCGGGGCCATGAAGAGGATCGAAAAACATCGCAGACATTGTTATCGTTGAGACTGCTAAAGCGTCGGATACATTTACAGCACATACATGTAGCTGACATCTGTACAATGTACCGTCGGTGTAAACATTCACGATAGCCAGCCCCAAAATACAATAACCTTAAATGACGGATCCTGATATAATTCACGAAGTGGGTTAATTTTTTGCACTTGTTATAAAAATCAAATTCTCATAAATTTAAAGACAAATCCCTCCATATTGTCAACAATTTTTATTAGGTTGCTTGCCAGAAGCCCTGGCGATCATTTATATTTAAATTTATGCAAACACTGACGGCTGTATATATAGGCCTATATGTCATTCCTTGGTCATCATCGCTTAAGTGAATAAATCTGCAACATCAATATCAATCACGAAGGGAATGATTGAACCAAAAAAAATGTGCAACTTTTAACATGAATTGCACAAAAACACATCGGTTTAAAGGTAATATCATACTTTGGTTTTTGTCTCAGAAATACAGATTCATGGGCGAAAATATCAAGGAAGATATAGTAACAGTCATCTGTGAAAAATTCAGTCCCATACGGTGCCCACTTTTTGAGAAAACAGTGAAAAACACAGTATTTCTTAAGTCTTTTCTCTTTTATTTTTGATCTTTTAAAAGATCAAAAAGATTTTTGGTCGTTGTTTTACTAAATTCTGGATAAATACACCATTTCAGGCAGAAGAAAAATTTACGGTATGTTTCTACCACCACCATCTTCATACTCTGTAAGTTATAGGTAAATCTGTGAACATTTCTGTTTTGGTTTCCTACCAAAGTATGATAATACCTTTTACATGAATTGCACAAGACAAGTCGGTTTAAGCGCGTACATCATTGGCGTGTCGGCTCAGCACCGAGCTAGCCAACATGCTAGCGTGAGCTGTCGGCAATTTGCCTCGTTCTGGGTCCGACTATTAGATATGTTGGACAGCCACTTCTTCATGTGACATTTCATGCATCAGTCTCCTTGCTTCTTCCTGGCCGCGCTTGTCTTAAGATATACCGGTACCCTGTTATCTCCTGCATCATGCTCTGCTGATAACCAGTGATAAGGCCAGAATTAATTAGCTGTCATACTCTAGCCCCGTGTTTTTCGAGATGCTGGCTGCCTGGTTTTCACTTTCATTCCTGTGCAATATAGTGATCTATTTTGGAATAGTTGCTATGGTTTTGGTGTCTGTGCCTATCACGGCTTGTACACGTATGTATCCTCGGCATTTTTCAACACTGACTTTTATCTGAGCAGCGAAGACGAGGAATAGTTGGGTATATTCTTGAAAAGATATATTGGAAAGAATTTTTTTCTTTAATTTTTTAAATGTGGGTTCTCGAAAAACAGATCAGAGTGCATGAAAATGTTATTATAATCATCCAATAACCACAAGGGAAACTGACTTAATTTGAGTTCATTGACAAATTTACCGGAGCGGGGTCACAGGTTCGAATCCCGCTCCAGCCAATTTTTCTTTGTTCATTTTTCAATGAAAAAGTTATTAAACGGTTCAGCTATTCAAGTAAAACAATATCAACTGATGTGTTTGACTTAAGATTATGGAAGAAAATGCTCAGTACTGACATGGATACAGGACACCAACAGAAGATTGTGCTGAATCTATATAAATTTCTGTTATCCATCAAATTTTTACTGCAAAAGTTGGCAGCCTACGGTAATTTAACTTTTTGAAGTATAGTACTGCAGCAAAAAAGAAAAAAAATCCGCTGCACACAAAAAATGCAGCAGATTCAGATTATGAAAATTTCTCTATGACATTTCAGGATTTGATTAATATCACCTTCAACTACATGTACCAATAAGCTTCATGATTAAAGGAACAGTACAGGATTTGTAACGTACCCAAACAGAAATATTCACAGATTTATGTATAACTTTCAGGGTATGAAAATGGTGCTGGTAGAAACATACAATAAAAACATTTCCGACTGAAATGCTGTATTTATCCAGATATTTGTAAGACAAAGACTGGAAACAGTTTTGATCTCGGGGTAATATCAAAACCATTCTTTATGTTTTATTAAAAACAAAAATATTTTTTTCGCTATTGTCTCGTGACTCTGATGTCCGATTGAGCTGAAATTTTCACAGGATTATCATTTCATGCACACGCTAGATCAGACAAAGTGTGAGTGCTGTTCAGTGACCTTTTCAAATCATGTATTAATTAGCTTTAAGAGTAAGTTAGATATTTCACTTACAAACAAACAACAAAAAAACAAAAACAACAACAGATAATTTCCTGTTTTTCTCATCAAACAAATTTCCTCTTTTTTTCTGTTGACGTAAATACTAGGAATGAACAAGATACCTAAATTTTTTCCATATTTTCTATCCCCCTTTTTTCTCCTTTGCATTTTAAGCATAATGTCTTGTCTCACCACCCACCACACAAATGGCAGATGAAATATTCCAATTTAAAATTTTGGGCGAAATGTCAAAATGATTTTCTTTTTAAATCATCACGCTGCGGTGTTGCTGCAAGCAAATTATCTTCGTGACTCGCATTCCGGACAAATGAAATGAAATATTACCCTCTGAAGGCCAAACACAGTCAGTCATGCTACAATCAATGGGGATACACACTGTGTGTGAATGACAATTTACCCTTTGGTACATGTGGCATGGTGAATGGAATGAGGCTCATCGATACATGCATAAATAGCGCTGGTTAATCTGTAAATCCCAACAACGACGGCAGCACACACACACACACAAAAATCAATCAAAAATTCAGCTAAAATAGCGTTCCGCACTAATGACGTCACACAATGCATGCACGCGCCCACTCATACCCCCACTCACCACACGTTTGCATATGGCCGGTTGCAATGTTTGTCTGAGGTTCGGTGCTATTTTTAGGGCAAGTGCACAGCGCTATTAATGCATCTTAGGTAGGCCTAGTGGTTGCCTGGGGCCAAATTCATAGAACTGCTTAGCACAAAAATTTGCTTAACACAAAAATAGCTTGCCCAATAAAACAAACCACCATTGAAAATTCCATTTGATATTCATGGTCAGCAAACAACAGCCAAAGTGATACACAACACATGGAAATTTGGTTGTTAATCCTTTTTTACTAAGACAGAGAAATGTTATGCTTAGCGAATTGTTGTGCTTAGCAGCTCTATGAAATTGGCCCCTGAACTATGCCGACTGACGAAAGCTGATATGAAATTCTGTCATTAAAACCTTGGCAACGCGACGGGTCAGAGTGGAATTTCAGCATTAAAAGCGTCGCCAAGGCAAATCTGTTTCAAGTACGATCTACTCACGCGTGATCCCCTTCTCCAGATCTTCGTAGTAACCATAGCAACAGATCTGCTGAAGAAGAAGCGGGTGAATCTTCTCGAAGGCCTTCACGTCTTTCAGCCGCGAGTAGATTATGTCAAGGTCCTCACCTGTTCGGTCTGACGGCCTGAAATGGTCAACAAAATATTCCGCCATCGTCAAACAAGAAACGAAGAAAAATTAATTCAATTTAAGATTATAATTAATTCAATTTGGGATATAATTAGAGGAAGGTTTATTCAACCAACTTTGACTGGCGGTGAGTCATATTCTTTTTTCTATAGCTATCCAACCCTATGTTGGCAGTGTCCCAAATAGTCAATTATCTCTGTTCATTTGGCAGTCAGAAGCCATGAAACCACTCACATACCGCTATATCCCAAGGATCATAATAAGATACCCGCCGCATTAGCGATGCTGCAACCTGAGAAACAGTACACGGGAGATCACTCACAGAGAACACAGCTTTTAAATCAATATAATCATCAAATAACCACAAGGGAAACTGGCACAAACTTTCAATATCTTTAACAAGAAAACCAGTAAATAAATTTCACTTTGGATTGTATTTATGTTTTGGTTTGTTTGTTTGCTGTTTTAGTTTTTCATGGGAAGAGAGTCAACTAAAGGGGGTTTACGAAACAGAGTTTCACGCTCAGGCTCCGGCTCCATTTGTGAATCCATTCTAAAAAAAATGTGTACCAAAATAGAGGCGTTTGGCTGCGGTTCGGAAGTAGATTCTCTGGTTTGAAAAGGAAAAACAGAGCTTCAGCTTCAACGAAAAACAACAACCTATATTTTCAGCATATGGATGACAGGGCCTGAGCCTGAGCCTCCGTTCCGTAAACCCCCTTAAGTCTCCTTCTTGGATAGCAATTCCAAGACTGTGGTCGCATTATTCTCTGTTACCGAGTCTATGTGTACATGTACACAGTGCAACTGCAACATGACACTTGTAAGGGCTCGCTCTCGCAATGATGGGAGAGGGGGAAGACATACAGTCTGAAAGCTGAGGGCATAATGTCAGACCTGGCTCAGTCAATGGCAGATGATGACTACATAATACTCTTACACGGCATTTTTACGTGAAGCACATACATGTGTACACAATGTCGGCATTTTGTGGTGAGAAAACTGGCCATGGGCTATCAAACCAGTAAAGAAAATATCAAATATTCAATATCATATTATTTGCTTCTTCTTCATAAATATTCAACAATTTAATCTTTGAAAAATGATTATTCAGGTATATAGGGAAATTACAAAGAGAAAATTCTCAAGAAAAACAAAGATATTATAAAAGTTCGAAGGTAACATTATCTGCCAGGGTAAAAAAGGACGTACTAGATGAGAAAAAAATGTCAAACTAGGCATATGATACAAAACAATCTACATATGTATGAGTATAATTGGACACCTATAGACATTTGGTTGATATCACGAAGCATTAAAATATAGGCCTTATTCACAGTGCATCCATCAACACTCAAAGCAGTGCCATCAAACCGAGGCTTGGATTCAAAATAGTCTGGTACCTGTTTTCTTTTTTAGAATTGGTGTGAATCTTTTCCAACGGGTATACAAGGAAGGTGACAAGATGGATGCGCCGTGAATAATGTGTATGGAGCCACATTTCAGCATAAGTGACTTTGAGAGCACGATAAGTACACATGTATCTTGACCACGGTGACTTGTCGTGCTTTGCCCGTATGCTTTAAACGTACTGTACTGGCAACAATCCAACACTGTACACTGCACCAACACAATACAACGCACAAACGGTGTACAACTGCCCTGTGACTGTACATACACCGAATGCACAGCTGCCCCGAATGGCCAAATAAATGTGCGAGAGGCTCCGTAGAAATGAGTCACAAGTGACAAATTGGACACATTGAATTATGTGTTTGCGAAGAGTGCAACATGAGAATGAACTTTTGGAGGGAGGGGAGGGGTGGGGTGATGGGAGGGCTTAAATGCAATGCTACATCGATCGCTGAAAATCCTGCACATTATTTCATCACAAATGCAATCAGCAAGATACGATATCCCACACATCTGCTCGACGTTTGATTTCCCCGTAAATCATAAATTTATAAGCAGCGAAACATGTCACCCGTTTCACAAAGCCAGTCGGTAACCTATGTCAACGGCTACATAACAACGTGAAGACACAATCCAGATAGGCATTAGGTTGCTATGAGACCGATCCTTGAGTCTTCAAGTGTTGCACCTGAAAAAAAGAAAATTATGCAAAAGTCTTGGCCATTCGTACAAGTCACAAAAAACGAAATCCTTGGCGCATAGAATATGCTGCTAGAACATAGAGAGGAAGGCTACATGCTCGTCAAGTGCACAGCAGCACAGCGTAAATGCTTGTCTTATGTATCAATATCCAATCCTACTTTTCCAATAAGCCTTACGACGGTATCAATTGATTTCAGTTGTTTATTAACAATGCTACTTAAAAACTAAAGAATAGCAAACAATTAATGAGCATTTCTAAAAAAAAGTTAATCATTTCAATTCATGTGGATGATTCATTGTATTAAAGGTAGTATCATACTTTGGGTTTTGTCAAAAAAATGCAGATTCGTGGGCAAAAATATCAAGAAAGATACAGTCACAGTCACCTGTGAAATTTCCAGTCCCATTCGGTGCCAAATTTTTGAGAAACAGTGAAAAACGCCCGCAGTATTTCTTTTATTTTTTTAATGTTATTTTTTATCTTTCAAAAATATTTTTGGTAGTTGCTTTTTCCAATTTCTTGATAAATACAGCATTTCGGGCGAAGAACTTTTAAAGGTATGTTTCTACCATTCCCATCTTTATACCCTGTAAGTTATAGGTAAATCTGTGAACATTTCTGTTTTGGTTTCCTACCAAAGTATGATACTACCTTTAAACTGTCAACTACGTTTCTGCTCCATTTTAAACATTAGGACAGAAAAACATATGAATACCCAATGCATGTTTGACATTTATAACAAAGTCGATTGGCTTTATAATTAGAACTTTGTTTTTTTGTAAGTGGACATCAAAACAAGGAAGTGTTCTGCATATTTGCTACAAAACTAATTCTTTGAATTTTTTATACAAAAACCTGAACCCTCTATAGCTACAGTAAATGCTATCATTTAATTTGTAGGGTTTTAAAATTCTCATTGGCTTTGGTAAACTAAAAGCTGAACCATCCAAAATCTGCGAAGATTCATCTGCAAGGAAAATGCAGGATTTTTAAAAGGGAAAAGTCCCGTTGTCATCATCGTCGTGACCTTACTTTAATCCTCATCTAGGTCTACATGTATCTGTATAAGCATGCCTATAGGGCATTGCACACAGTATTCAACCATGGGTGGATTCAGGAAGTTCCCCGGCCAAATTTTCCACGGGTCTAGAATTAACAAGCTAACACGGGCTAAATGAAAAACACAGCTCCTGCCCTGGGAGAAGCTGACCTGAATTTTGTGGCCGATGTGCTGCTTGGTAATTCCCACCCCAAGACCAAATTATCCTGGGCAGATTCAACCGGAGGTACGGTACTTTTTTTACTGACAAACCCTGTTTAGGGTTGTCTGATAAATCTGCGTGATTACATTGATGTGCACAGCGAACGAACGAGCGTCTGAACCGGCGCGACGCTTCCATTTCTCACATCTTGTCCCATTTTATTTGATCAGTTCAAAACCCCGCTGGGATCCCCTTGGCTTTCCTGGAGTACTCAGTACCTAATGAAGAGCCCCGTGCAGCCTGCCTGCCAGTGCGTGTGTGTATACGACACGATATGCCTGCATCATACACGACCTGCCGGGTTGCAAAATAATAATGCAGCGTGCAATCAAATAAATCCTCAGTTTATGTCATCATATATGGCTTCACTGAAATTTAAAGGCAGTGCGTACTGCGTACATACCTAAATCTTATTAATCATTACCAGAAAAATATTGCCTGACAGTCTTTTACTGTGCTCTTCAGTACTAAAGCTCCAGCAGGGATCTGTCACAAACAAACAAGGAGAACATAGCTAAAAAACTGAGTCTGCTTAGCCAAATTATTGTTTTTTATAATGAGCTTCATGAACAACTAATAGGTACACTAACCTACTTTTCATCTGAATAACAAATCAAATATGTAAATTAATACATACATGTAGTGGGCCATTAATAGCAAAAATTTAACAAAATTAGGACTCTATCTCAGGCACGGTTCTATTGGGGGACTAGGGGTTTGTACTTTGTAGCCCCCCAAAAAATTGTGTCTAGAAGCCTCCCCCCCCCCAAACCCCCATCCCAATAAAAAAACACAATTAAAAAACATGCTGGAAAATACTGGATCTTTTCAGTTATTACTCACTAATTACTTTAAAATTGCACTGTTTAGGCTATAGGTTGCTTTTCTACTCCTAATAAGACATAGCAGAAGCGAATGTTAGAAAATGACATCACGTTCGAAGGATCTATCCACCCCCCCCCCCCCCAAAAAAAAAAATATTGGCTCTAGATCTGCGCCTGCTCTATCTCCAGGCCATGTAAAAATACACTTTGCTTCTAATATTACTACATGTGGGGACCTGAATAGAAAATAAACAGTGTTGAACAACGTTTCCAGTGCTTTCTAAAAGCAAAAATTATGCTTTCCAAATGGAGTCATTCTGACACTCGAGGAGCCTTTAAATTTTTGTCCGATGTAATCGGAGACAATTCTGCGGGAGTTAAAATTGGATGGATTTGATGGGTCAACAGAGCCTGCATCAGATGGAACGGGCCTGGGCCTGGGATCGTAGCTAGGCTGATGACACCTGGTGACTTGAGTTCTCTGTTCAATTGGAATATAAGCCACAGTTAATGCTATGTCATTGAGAGCTCCTGAGTGTAAGTCGGAACAAAGCCGCATAATGAACCTGTCCTCGTGGGATTCAATTTGATGCTGCACTACAGGTGCCACACAGCATGAGGTGTAATAATATCATAATAAGCTGCTCAACTGAATATTGCCTTGTAAAAAAATTGTCAGTGCATTTCAGGAAAAGGGAATAAAAAGTCATGATAATCGGCTTTGCAATCTACAGGCACAGCAAGCATTACATTACAAACTGAGAGGGTTAGACAGATGATAATTTTAATTCGCTAACCATGAAATATCATAACCAAAAAAATCAAGCAACAAAATGTCCTTGTGTCGTGTATCGCTTGTGATTTTTATAAGGCTGTTGTTTGCTGTTCCATGAATATCAAATGAAATTTTTTACGGTGGTTTGTTTTATTGAGACATTTTTTGCTAAGCAATTTTTGTGTGTGTTTAATATTAAGCAACGTGAAGTTGGCCCCAGTTTTCAGATGAGTTTTATTAAGCACAATTTTGTTTTTCTTTCAAACAGCATTTAATGGTTGATGTGGTTTCGCCACACTACTTGTATTTCTTTGCTTTGCTGATGATTCAATACGGCATTCAATAGCTAATTTTTTTTTAATATGCAGGACAAGAAAACCTGTGATCGAAAAGAAAACAGCTGAAGCAGCGACTGAAACTGGAGTTTCATGAAGTCACCGAACGGTTTAAGTGTTTAACTTCCAGTAAAATTGAGGCGATAACGAACTGTTTAAGGAGTAGAGCTGATCCATCATGGACGTACAACATGATGACAATGTGTACAGAGTCTGCTGAAAGGACAGTCAAGAGAGTTCTACAGAATCAAGATCACTTATAAAACTGCTTGGAGTGCACAAATTGTACTATACTCAAGGTTATACAACATTTTGCTGTCATACAATGATTGAGTGAAGAATTCAAGAAAAGAATTTCCCAAACATCTTCACGGACGTCAATTTATCGCAGGTCGTATCTGAGGTGTAAACTAGAGTCAACACTGATATATCTGTCTGGATTCGAAGGAATGAAGCAGTGACCGGTGAAAGGTGAGTCTACGCACATTTCTTGAGCAGTGCTGTTAAAGGTAATATCATACTTTGGTAAGAAACCAAAACAGAAATGTTCACAGATTTACATATAACTTACATGGTATGAGGATGGTGGTGGCAGAAACATACCGTTAAAATTGTTCCGCCTGAAATGCTGTATTTATCCAGAAATTAGTCAAACAAGGACCGAAAATCTTGTTTATCTTTTAAAAGATCAAAAATAAAAGAGAAAAGACTTAAGAAATACTGTGGCTGTTTTTCACTGTTTCCTCAAAAAGTGGGCACCGTATGGGACTGAAATTTTCACAGATGACTGTTACTGTATATCTTCCTTGATATTTTTGCCTATGAATCTGTATTTCTTTGATAAAAACCAAAGTATGATATTACCTTTAACCAGAATGTAAAGGCTCTCTTATATTGGATATTGACCGTGTGGGGTGGGCACTGGGAAGCCTTGTTTGATTTTGACAGTCACAGATCGATGGGGAGAAAGGATGTGAACAAATACTGGAAAGAGAATTCACAATCAAGAACTATTCCAAATTGCCTCTCCAAGCAACATGCACTTGTGGATTAATTGTGGAGGATTCAGGATACAGGTACCTCTCATTTTGAGAATACGTGAAATCATTGGAGGACTGTCGAGGATTCAGGATGAATGCAGTTTTTAAAGTAGGGCCTTGGAGGATTGTGGAGGACTCTGGAGGGTACACAGTAAATGGCCTCAGGGGGTTAGGGTTAAGAAAACATGCTTGTCAGCATAAATATTGGTTAAAGATTTAGAAATTTAGAAATAGTGGCAGCAATCCACACGGTGATGCTTTACAGAAACAAAAAAATCAGAGGAAACAAAGGAAAGTGAAGGCACAGTATGCAGAATGACAGAAGAGCAAAAAAGGAATTTGTCAAATTAATTTGAAAACTTTTTCGGCTGCCCACGGTAATTCTATCTTATTTATTACCGTATGTTATCCCCAAGGTTATCCTAATGGATACATAAATATCTTCATTCCTTTATTCAATTTTACTGCAGCCAAGTCAGAATTATGATAATGCCTTCAACGCTTGCCACCATTGTTTTGTGAAATTTATCGCGATCATAATTATCAATAGAAATAGAAGCTACATAAATCCCATACAAAGCAAGGTGTGTACCAAAGCCAATTATGGGTAGTTGAAAATGTTGGGGAAAATACTGGACTGATAAAAAATATGTACTGCAATCAAATCTAGTTAATACAAAAATTTGCACGACTCCCAGTCCCACAACCTCCACAAATGCAGTTGTTGTGTACTTTTGGATCTCCCCATTTGCACTTTATTTGGTAGGCTAATATGCTTACCACACAAAGACATCTGACAACCAATAATTTCAAATTACACTTACCTGTCATGCCTGTCACTAGTGTCAGAACACTGAACATGTCAATTTGATAAACAAGACAGGGCCTACATCAAATGTCACTCTCAATCAAGAAATAAGAGTGTAATATAAGCGTGTTTATCACTGGCTACGGATGATGTACGTTCGCCCACCGGCTCCGTCGTACATGGAGAATTAAGCGCACGTGCCCAGCTAGCTAACGGGTAAAAACATCGCCAACTTACCGCTTGTCCATGCAGGCGATCCACTCGGCCACCATGATCACACGGACTGCTGGGGCGAATGGATTTGGTCGAGTACGGGGACGAATTCGAGATGTTGTTGGCTGGCAAACCGCATAGACCTACATACAACGTGAAAGGACTGTTCAGCATCGGTCTCAACTTCTCAACATCATGACGGATGACTGACGTGCTGCCCCGACCGACTTTTAATTTTTGTGGCAATTTGTCATGTCGGTATGGAAGAAAATGATGTACCTTACTGCAAACAAGCACCTGTACTGTGATACTTCTGTGGATGCAATGCGGTTCTGATTTACACACGATGAATCGACGACTCTGCGACCACGCTTCGTGTATTGGACTTGCAATTCGCGCGCGCGCCACCACCGTCGCGCCGT